>JBAMJV010008113.1:0-128800 GCA_037951105.1 Echinarachnius parma
CACTAAATCTAACCATAGCCACTAAATCTGACCAATAGCCACTAAATCTGACCTATAGCCACTAAATCTGACTTATAGCCACTAAATCTGACCTATAGCCACCAAATTTAGGGTTAGGGTTAAGGTTAGGGTTGAAGTTAGCGACCAAAATTCTGCTAGCCTACTAAAGTATAGTTTTGCCGATATTTATTAGTGTCCATCATGCAAAAAATTACTACTATGCCAGTGCATGATTGATTCATAAATATTGGGGAAATTAGTAAGTTAAGTTTCCAAACATGCAACAAGTCTGGCCAGAAAATGGGAAAAGCATGTTTTTGGTATAGAATGCCAAATTATGACAAATAATGTGATGTAAACTGGAAACTAGACCTTGTGTTATGAAGCTAGATACAAATAGTTTATTTTATGTGTTTCCTATGGGTCATTTGAAGGAAAAAAATCAAAGTTTATGGACGGCTAGGCAGGTTCCTGTGAAGGTATGTATATATGTATGGGAGTTAAGATGCAGCAAATCACAAGTAAGACATAAAGCAGTGATGAATCATCTTTTCATGTATTATTAAGTTTATTATGTCACAAAATCTCTTGGAAATTAAATTTGTTCATTTTTCAGAAGAGGGCATAATGGAGGATAGAGGAACATTTCGGCGTGGGCCGACGCGAGCCGAGATGCTGCGAATCAAGCGCGAGATAGAGGAGATCAAGAGGAAGTCGCAGGCCGGCGTACAGGATCTGAAACGGGACCGGCAGCTCCAGGAACTGAGGGAGAGGGAGAAGGAGCTCCTTCTTGGGTTCGTTCAGTTGTTTGCCTGTTTGTTTGTTTGTTGGTTTGTCTGTTTGTTTGTTTGGGCTAACCTTCTGAGTGGCAAATTAAATTTAAAGAATCCATTTGACTGTGTGGTTGAGAGGTTTATCCTTTACCTATAATGAATATAAAGGAAGCTCAGCTTTAATTCATTGCACACCTATCTATTGTGTGCTTTGAAATAGAAATCAATAGATAAGGGGGGTGTTTTACAAAGATTCAAAGTTGAACATAACTCTAAGTTGGTCCTAACTATTTGTGGAAAGCCGTTAGTTTCTTTATAAAATTGTTAAATCTGTTCTTTAAACAGGCCTGCAATTTTGATAAAAATCATTAACATTTTCTTTTATCAAAGAGACTTTATCAAAGTTATTGATGCAAAATTTTGTGGAAAGTTCAAATATTCGCTTTTGGGCTCTTCAATATGTTGAATTCCGAAGCTACAAATGTAGTTCCATAATGTTTAAGTCCAACTTATTGTTAAGTTTGAGTATTGTGACTTGAGTCAACTGTGGCACTCAGAGGGTGCTTATTAACTCCTAACGTGCCAAGCTCGCATTTTTGCGAGTTACAATACACACAAATGCCATAGCTGCATTAAAATCCCTGGCATGTTAAGAGTTAAGGCATCTCACTCATCTTGGGTCATAGATACTGTCAGATAATTGGGCTGTGTGACTTAATTGACTGTGTAGGTTACTAACATTGTGTTTCAACTAAAAATACATCTAGCAGAAGCCATGCATGCAACATTCACAATTATGGAAAGCTTGCATCACAGTTTGTTTGCTTGTCTGTCTGTTTGCTTTAACTATGTACAACAAATATGGCTGTGTTTGTGAGTTTGCTATTTTAATTGTTTTATCTGTACATTTATCCTGTTCCAAGCTATTTTTCCCAGCAGGGCAGCTAGAGTACAAAAATAGAAGAATAATGAAAGTCGCTATATAAAATTTGATCCCATAATGCTCTTAAAAATAAGAATAATAATACTTTGGCAATATAACAACATGCATATTTGGGAATAGTAGGTGAGCTACAGAGAATTACAATAAAACGTTCAATTTATAACTTCTTACTGTACACCATTCCTGTCCTTGTTTTTGCATTCGAAGAGCTGAGGAGAACAAAGCTCTGTATTTTCCTGCTTACAAAGTAAATTGCATATTGCCTCAAATAAAAAATGAAAAGTGTTATAATTGCATAATTAATACTTGAATGTATCTACTAACTTGTGAGTATTTCCCTTCCATTGTTTTTGCTTCTTTCTATCCATGCTTCTCCCTGCATTGATTGGCTGCATGCAGAGCAAAGGTGCAAAATGTGTACGTATGAAATCCAACCATTGATCATATTAATCATTAAAACAAAGTTTTGCTACAAGTGCAATCTGATTTTGTTTTATTCAAATAAATGTAAGACTTAAAGCTATTTAACTGTATGTCAACTTGCATGCTTTAAATTGATCTTGGAAATGTGTCTTGACAATGTGGATAATGTGTTTATGTTGCATTTTTTGTTATCAATGGAATAAATCTAGCTTTATGAATGATTATATTTATTTATTTGGGAGTAATGCAGTTATTTTGCCCATTTATCATGAACTAAAAAATTTAATAAATTCTGTTGCAGCGTTATCTAAGTGTCAGGTTTGTTTTGTTCAACATGTTCTATCAACTGTGAAATAGCTTGGCGAATTGTACTGTGTGCCACCACTGAGAGCTTTTAAATTCTTTTTTATGATTTTTGTACCTTAATTTCATTGATACCTTCAAAGACCATGTGGTTCCACACACTGCACTTCAGCACTGCACGACAGTATATTGCAATTTTTAAAATAATATTGATCATTAAAAAAGAAAATTGTTGTAGGGGAGACCAAGAGAGTTTCATATGAAATATAGCTACAGTCAAACCTGCTTTGGTGACCACCTGTCTGTAGAGACTAGAGACAACTAATCTTGTCTCCCTTGAATGCAGTTTACATGTAAATGAACCTGTCTATAGAGACCACCTGCTGATAAAGACCATATTTTCTGTCTCCCTTGGATGGTCTTTGTAGACAGGTTTGATGTATCTATTTTAATCCTTGTATATTCTAACCATTCTATTATGAGCAGTGAGTTGGCTGCAGACTTTGGTAAGAAGCGCATGCCGTACGTCAGGAAAACAGAGCCACATTTTGAGGAGGATTACCTGGGGAATCCAGTCCAACCTATTAAAAATGTGAGTATAATTGTAACAACAGGGCGCTTGACACTAGCACTTGCTCGCTTGCCACGGGCAAGTACAAATTTGTGTCGGACAACTAGATAATTGTTCAACTGCGAGAGAATAATGTAGTTTCATTCATACATGTATGTTAATCTCTCTAGAAGTAAGAGGGCAAGTAAATATTATATTGGGGCAAGTAAACCTTCAAAATTTATGAATTTTACTTTCCCAAAAAGGGCCAGTAGAGAACAAAGTTAGTGTGGAGGCTTGGTTACAAAATACCCTGAATTCTTGCTTCTTGGTTATTGACTTGCATACATGTACATTACATACTTCTGTTATGATCCCCTGTAGAATATTGTTTACTAATAATTGATACGACACATGTCTAGTGTACATGCATCCATTAATTTTGTTATCATGATTTACTTTCATATTTTATTTTGACAAAAATTGTACATATATATATTTTGCTATTGTCCATTGCAATGTTATTGTATTTTTTTATAAATGAAATAAAATTTAATTAAGATTAAACAAAATTAATGAAATATATTGCACTCATGGGTGTTTGACTTCCTAGGTCCTTGCATGACTCTGGGAAAAATTTTTGTTTTGCGGTATTAAAAAAAAAAAAAATGTTATGAACATTAATTCCTACATACATGTATGTATATATATATGCTACCTAACAATGCCAAATTTGTTCAAGTGTCAAATCCTGTTGAACCACTTTATTGGATTAATTATGATATTCTTTGTTTGTTTTTTTCACTCCACAGGATCCCGGCACTGCACCGAACTACAACCCGCTGAACAAGAGCAGCGTACCCCCAGTCAAGAGCCAGAGCAAGAGGTTTCCCTACAGCAAGGAAGAAACCGTCACAGTGGAAGGTAGGATATTTTGTATTTGTATCATTTATTTGTTTATTTTCCAAAGTGAAAATTTGAAATCTATTACAATGAATAAGAACAATTGCTGTACTGTAAATGAATAATGATGAAGTCAGAGACATATTTATAGCCTATGCACTCGGCGCCGTCTTTAAAGACATGGCTGCATGGTTCCATGGGTACGTCTCGTGAAAACATTAATGATCTGGGTCTATTATGTATTAGGTTTTGTAGGAAATTTATCTCAAGGACAAGTGGATAATGGCATATTTGGTTGGTAACGAAACAAGGTCTGCTATTGGTCGCGCATCGATAATACAGTATGTGTGTGTCTTGTGTGCCCTTCAATATTGAATAAGGCATAAGCCAGACAGTATACAGTTTGTATTTGGCTTAGTCTTTAAGAAAAATGACAGGAAATATAGTTTCCAAAAGTGAAATAGTCTAGATCTAGGTTTTAGTTTTGATCTAGGTTTTAGTCAAATCTAGTGCCGTTAATGTAATTTGATTTTGTTCAACAAAATAGATACGGTGAACTAAGTTAAAGTATAAACAGTAAAGTTATCTTGGTCTTGATCAGAAAGTGTTAACCTGTTCCCTTTGAGTTTCTGAAATCCCCATAGACTTTGTACACAACGCGCCTGGTTCCCGTAGTCAAGGGGTTAATATGTTCTGCTCTTGATTCCACCCACAGAAATGCGTAAGCCGCGGGTTCAGACAGTTGGCATCCTACCGGCGAGGAATACTGGAGATGTAGGCGGTCTGAATGTTATGATGCAGGGACGGCCAGTCATTTCAACACAGGATAACGAGATCCATCTGATGGAAGAGGTATGTTGAAGAACCGTTTTTTAAAGGGATAAATTTTGTGTTTGGATCTTGATGTAGCACAGGAGGTATGCTATGTTATCATTGGATCATTGTAATACTGGATATATTGCAGTGATGAATAATAAGAGAATATAATGCACTCCTGCTCCAAAATGTTACAGTTATAGTCTCATGGAAATTGGAATATGAATCAGTAGCTAAACATTATATGTGACCGGCTATAGCAAAACCCTGCACTTGTCTGTAATTCATGTTTTGAAGAAATTGGCATTTTAAGTTCACATAATGTGTGTAAAAGACTTATGATTGTAAAGTTGAAACAATCATATCTTCGCCAATTATTGATCAATTCGTTAAAACAAAGCATGAAATGAAAGCTTGTGATGAGGCCTTTCTAATGGTATGAAAATCTACATTATGCTTTTTACCGACAAGTTCAGGGTTTTGCCATAGCCGGTCACATATTATAAAATGATACTATTAATAACACTAATAATAATATATTGCATTTATATAACACTTCACTGACATAAAAGAATCTGTTTGCCTTAATTTTTGCAGGAAAATGCGATACAGTCCCCCACACCCTCATCTTCACGGCCTCAATCTTCGGTTGCCCCCGATGGCCAGAGACAGTTCCAGCCTGGAGACCTTCCCCTCAAGCCGAAGACACCTCCTAAGAAGCCTGCCCTCTTGGGTTCGACGGGAAACATTGCTCCTGTGTCTTTCAAAGAGAGGGCGAGGCCTGCTCCAAAGCCAAGGGTAGAGAACGCCCCTGACCCGACCCCCAGACGTAAACCTAGGGTCAAACGATCGAGTGAGTATCTTTTTTAAAGATTTGAAATGCAATAAATATCTTAGTGCTCAGATGCAAAAAAGGGGAATTTCCCTTTTTTTCAGATACAGATAGTAAGGAAAATTTGAAGTATTTTTGTAGTTTAAAACTAATCAATAAATGTTGTTTTTTAATCAAAAGATGTATTATTTGTTCCCAAATTGGCCAATTCACATCGTACCAGCAGAAAGGGAAATGGCCGTCACTTATTCTAGGTGGACTTGTTGTTCATTTACTGTTGACCAGCCAGTACATGTCATTCCGGTATATCTAGTAGAGAAGGACACAATACCCAAGTCAATCATCAAACTCTCTCCACTTCCTGTTGAAACCGTCAGTACATTTATGTTTCTCTTATATTGTTATTTTCAGTGGAGAAGGACGCACTGACCATACCCAAGTCGGCCAAATCTTCGCGCTCTTTCCAAACGGAAAAGGGTAGCAGCCGCTACCTGGCGAGCGGCGGCAAGGCGAGCATGGTGTCCCTCCCCTCTTCCCAACATCACGGCTCTGACGAGGAGGAAAACGAGAGCCAGTATGACAGCGAAGACGATGATGGAAGTTCGGTGGGTGAGGGCGGGAGCAGTCACGCGGCCTCGATGCGTCATCATACGGGAACAACACGCACAGGGACCAGCCATAAGTCGCGGCTTACATCGGCAGCGTCATCCACCGGATCGCAGAAGTCTTCTAGTGAGTTACTTGAGGAGGCGAGGGAGATCGCCAGCATGGACAGTGTCTCCTTGAGGTAGGTGATTTCACTCCTACAGATATTACCATACTGCTGTGTGTCGCTGGCAATGCATAGGCAATGCATGGTTTGCCTGTCAGTCTGGAAGGAAGCTTCCATGTATATTTAATTTCAAATTTTTAAATTTTAGTTGGAGGATAATGATAAAGAGAAGAAAGTAAATGTTCAAGTGTAGCCACTCATCATCTTTCAAGACCATTATTATGCACCCCTTAATGAACCTACAGCACTGTTAGATACTCTTAGAGGGCTAATTTCAAAGGCCCTAAGAAGCTAATGATAATTTCTGGGCCTGGTTAATTCATATCTTTTTCTTTTATCTGATGCAGGAAAGCAAGAAGCAGAAGCAAGTCCATCAAGAGTCTGGGATCCGTAGTAACAACAGTCCATGTGGAGAAAGAAGAGCCTCCGAAGGAAAGATCGGTGGATGACATTATCTCCTCCCTGAAGGCCCAGAGGGAACAAGGGTATAGTATGATTAGGATTAATAATAAAGGCCCATTGCGTTTGTCCTTCAGCAGGTTGCTGCTCTCTACGCACGAGTATAGATGGGTTCTTGGTCGGGTGTTAACTAGCCTTCAGCGCCTGTGGGCAGCTGGGCTAGTATGCTCCCCAGGGAGTTCAGTTGACACATTGCACAAGATAATTGCGCAGGTTTGACCTGTACCTGATGACCAAGGGTAATAATAATGCACTTAGATACACTGTTTTAAGCGCTATATAAATTATGTAATTTATTATTATTATTATTATTGTAATTATTATTATTATTGTAATTATTATTATTATTGTAAGTATTATTATTATTGTAATTATTATTATTATTATTATTATCATATTAAGCCATTAAAGATTATTTAATTTGGTATCAGATGCATTCTCAAATCTCAATAGACTCCAGCCCAAGTACTTAGGGACCATGCATTCCTAGGTTATACAACTTACATGATAAAACATTGAAAGTCCTTGGTATACATGAATGAATGTCAGGTTTTAGTAGTCTTACAATAATTATATTACCATTTAAAATGATCAAAGGTAATTACTTCTAAGAATAATGTAGCCCAAATCACAGAAAATAATTAAACAGTCTATTAATTTAAGTTTAAGGGGGGAGATGGTAAAATTTGGTGAATTCGGGCCAAATTTCAAGCTAATTTCAAGCATTGGCTAAACCACTTTATAACACAGAAGTAATGCAATTTCCTTACCATCATTGTTTACCAACAGGTCTGTGAAATCAGAGGCTGACGTCAAGATTCAGGAGATCATGAACCGGGTGATGTCCAGGACGGCCGAGGTGCTGGGGTCAAAGAACGATGGAGTGACCGAAGATAGGAAACCGGAGCTGGACGAGGAACAGGAAGATATGGAGAAGGAAAGGGAGGAAGGTATAAACAAACATTTAAATTGCTCGTAGAAAGGCCCCAGCACAAATTCTGGTGGGCTTGCCCAAGTACGTAATATTGTATTTTCGGGCAAACAAAATGTTTATGAAAGACCTACTTTGGTGTCCAGGACGGCAGGCAGAGGTCCTGGGGTAAAAAGAAAAATAGAACGACAGGACACCAGAACTTGACGAGGAACAAGAAGATATGGAGAAGAAAGGAGAAGAAGGTATTGAAAAAAAGCTAATTGTTAAAAGTAGGGCTCGACACTCATCTCTGGTTGGCCATCCAGGGACAAGTTCAAATGTACTTCCAGCCAGCAATTTTTTATTTGTATGGAAGACATACTGTGGTGGCACACTTTGACAACAAGCTTTTTTTCAATTGTCATCTTTTACTCAATAAAGGTAGTGAGCTTTTGAATAATAATAATAATACTAATGCAGTTTACAAATAAAGTATATTTTTGGGGCCAGTAAATATGACGGTCTACAATTTAAGCCATGTTTTAGCAATCTGTAAGTCTCAAGTGATTACAGAAATAGGATTATCATGTTCTATTGTTTTTGTTTAAATTTACCTAACAGACATTGGTGTACCTGTTGTGAATGTGGAAGCATCCAGTGAAGTAGGTCAAGGGTCACTGGATACAGAGAGGACACTGGACGATGACCTTCTACAGGTATTACAACACATCTTTCCTTATTTATTAACTATTTCCAATGCAAGTATAATTATAAACCCCTGCGCCAAAAATAGTATGATGTGTGTTAATTGCTTTGACTGCCAAAATTGCGAATCTGAATTGATTTTTGTATCTATCATTATTCAGCTATGTAAAAGTAGAATATTATATAATGGATGATATAGCTGTCATCACTGCAGACAAGTATATTGATACTAGCTAACACATAATCAGTACATTTGGCACACCAGTGAATATATTAGAAAACAACATTGAACCATTTGTTTCTTTTGTATTATTCATTATTGGAATGAAAATATCAGGAGTTTTACTGTTTTCTTAATTTTTAATAGCAGTTCATACAAACCAAAATAATTTTAAAATCTCATTATATGAATTAGTTTGTTAGAGAAAGTGACATTTTAGCATATTTTACAATCACTGTATTTGCTTTCTTCAGGAGAAAGGCGGAGGTAGTCGCAGACCCAGCAAGTCGAGTATAGGAGGGGGCAGCAGTGCATCTATCAGAGGTTTAGAGGGAGAGGAAGTGAAACCATCAGTCACTTTTAATGAAGTGGTGACTTCATTGGTGTTCGTAGGCGACGAGGATGACGATGTGGAGATAGAAGAGGAGATTGATTTGGAAAGAGCTTGGCAGGTGAGTTGTAAATTTACTTATGAACATTATTTGATTGGTTTTATTTAGTTTTCGAAGACTTGTTTCTTTAAGGTGATTTTAATGCAAATGTGCTGAGAGATATTGTGATGAACTTATTCCCTGTCAGTAAATGCACTCCTTGATCTACGATAGTCACTATGTATGTTGCTTTGTTGGTGCCAAAATAGCAATTGTAAAGAATTAGAAATGTTGCTTTATCAGTAATTAGCTGTGTAAATGAAGAAAGTGGCATGCCAGTTGACTGACTACTGAATACTAGTCAGCATCACTACAAAACAGTTATTGCGTACACAATGTAACATCTGTCCCAATGGGCACATTTGGCATGCCAGCGACCATGGAGATATTTAAAGTACAAAATTAATGACATAAATCTTTCATTCAGGAATTGACCGCCCCACTGGACATCACATATGCGGACGTGGTCAACGTGGAGGGAGAGAAGAAGGTGATTCAAGAGAGGGAGATATTTGACCCGTTGCTGCGCGGCCAAACGCCACCTCAGACCATCATCACACCCTCGGTCTCCTTCCTGTCCGTCTGGGCACCGCAGACTGAGAAACAGAGAGAGGTTTGTTTTGTTCTTCCATTTGGTTTTATTATTTGTTAGTGGGTTTTGTACTTTCAATTTTACTTTGTATTGATTGTACTTTTGATTCATATGAAGTAATGAGAGGTCTTGACCCCCATGCTCTAAAACTGTTTCAATGGCTGAAACTTATGTTTTTGAAGTTTGGAACATCTTCAAAATGTTGGATGCAGTGCGCACAAGACTAATTGCAGCTAGATTCACTCGATGTCAGTTGCACCTAAGTCTCATAATGAGAGACCTTTTAGGTGGCTAAAATGACATAAGTTAACTTCCATGATTGGCTTGTGTGTTGTAGATCTGAATTCATAGGTGGCCAAATTAAATTTCTGGGCCGGGCCACTGCTAAAGACAAGCCTTTCGTGTTGAGTATTAATTACATTCAACTCATTAAATCAAACATTGTATTTCTACCTGGTGGAGTTAAAAAGGAATGATAATAAAATGAAATCAAAACAAATGACTCATTGGCATTATTTACATGTGGATTTATTGGCAGCCAAGTGAAGAGCCCTCTTCAGACGGCAGGGTGCACAGGGAGAGCATCCATCACTTCTGCAACATCCCATCCGATTACACCCTCAACCAGAACCTGCAGATGATAAGCCGTGCCCACCACACTCCCAGCAAGTACAAGGCCACACAACACCTAGCTGAACAGGTATGTTATGTTTTTTTCTCTTCAGAATCAGATGATTTTGCTTAATTCTACTTAAGGTGTTAAGAAAAAAATTACATTCTGAAGTAAATTTCCCTCACTGATATATTAAAACAATATATGCACCCCCAAGAAACATAGCTAAATTGCGACTTTTCAAAAAATTGTCACAACCAGTTTTTACAATGAAGCAATCATAATTAAAGGGATCTAGTAACTTTGTTGACATGTGCAAAAGGTGATGAAGGGTTGATGCAATGTATATTGTTGTTATCTCATATGTCCACAGGGTATTGTGTGAAAATTTCAAGTCAAATGGACATTGCATGGCCAAGTAATGAGCGTAAATACGAAGTGATATTCACTGACTCACTGCACTCACTTTGTACAAGGTAAGAAAAACTCCGGGTGAGTTTTTCTTATCTGAATACTTCAATCGTACATATCTTTGTAACGAAAGGGAAATTTGAAAAAAGAAACCGGTCCCATGATTTTATTGTTAATACGAATACAACTAGGTATGATAGAACCGCTAGAATTAAAATTTTATTTTGAGGATTTGGACAATGTTACTAAGTCCCTTTAAAGACCCTCGCCTTTGGAAAGCATGTTGAAAAATGCACCTTAACTAAATGATTGCCATCATAGTTTTATATATATATTTAACCTGTGGAGGAAAGAATTCTTACATTTCTTGAGCAGGGTTAAAGGAGACTGCATGCCATACATAAATGGAAAAAAAAACCCCTGAATGCCGTTAATATGCTGCCCGGCTTTTACTCATTCAGCACCTCAAAACTATTCTGGCTGCGTCTATAGAGAATGCATGTAATACCCAAACCAAACTTTGTTTTTGTGTTAAAGTTATGCCAGCAATTTCCTTTGCTTTTTCCCTGTCACTAGCCATTTGACTCTCGTCTGATGTCGCCCGCCAACACACCGTCCCTTGAGGAGAGGCAGAAGCTGATGTCGGCTGCGGCGCGCCGCATCCTTAGAGAGGCGGAAACCATGACAATGTATGACGGGCAGTCCCAGGCGACTGCAGGAGATAAGATGGGTGGAGGAAACAGTCTCGAGGACTGGGAGAAGAGAGCCATGCAACTGGTACAAATTCAGTCAAATATTTGATTCCAAAACTGAATCTTGTTGTAATTTTGTAAGAGTAATAGAGCCAGTGACTTGATTAATAATTTCTCTTTCCTGCTGATAACTGTTCTTGAAATGAATAATGATTATAGCAATGAAATGATGGATAATGGTTCATGAAATAATAACAAATTTATAATTTAAAGGGTAAGTTACACCTCGATTTGTTCTTCCGTTTGATGACGAGACATTGCCTATATCCTACAAAGCTGCACCAATCTGCTTGGACATATCTCATTTCTATTGAACACCTGCTCTACTTAAAAGGAGATAGAAGTCATTTCACGTCAATTCTCCCTCCCGCTTAGTTTCATGGGAAGGTGCTGACTATCTGGGACACAGCGGCACCAATGACCCAAGGACATATCCTGTCTCTACTGGATGCCTGCTCCTCCCAAATAAGTCAATTACTCAAACATTGCACCCCAATTTGTTCTCCCATTTTGTCTGATGAAGTTGCACTGACTATCTCTGGCACAGCGGCACCAATCCACCAGAATATCTCTCCCTCACCTGGACGCCTACTCCGCACAAAAAAAAAGAGTTAACTACTCACTCCATTTACCTCATTTCTCCCTCTCATGCAGTTTGATGAGGAGGCCCTGACCATCTCAGGCACAGCTGAACCTATCCGCCAGGACATATCCCGCCTCTACTGGACCCCCGCTCCACCCAAGATGAGTTTCGACCCTTCGCGCATCAAGAACGTGCTCTACCCAGAGTTCCAGGGGATGGGAGTGAGTCCGGACATCGAGCGACTGACGTCCGCGGGGACCATAGATGGGGAGGAGACGGACGGGGGTCGCATGTCGACCTGGGATGAGAATGACTTGGATGATAGGCTCTTCAATGAAAGGTAGGTACTTTTAATTCATTTGTAATATTTATGGATGATATGTCCCTTCTGGCATGAACCTATAAAAAGGAAGTCAGGTAAACAGACAGAATTCACGGTCAAATCTCCCTGATTCTGCAGGAATGCTCATCCTGACAAATAAAATTGAAAATCTCCTTAATTATGGATTTTGATTTCATTTTTATGTCTATGTATTTCATAATTACATCCCCTGATTGATCATTCAAAACTCCTTGAATGAGACATGTGAATGTTAGCAGTTCTTGGCAAATGCAAAGCAATGTGGTAGAAAAAATTGTCCATAACTACATCAAAGAATGTTATTTTTTTACGGAGTCATAGCAATCCTTGACGCAAGGTGAGGATTAGATAGGTGATTTGGGGGTCATCTGTCTTTATAGAGTTTAGTATAGAAAGATCTGTTGAAGGCAAAGGCACATTTGATACTGTGTGCACGATATAGTTTCTCTAATCTTGGTTAGTAACTGTTAATTGTGTATCTAGCCATTTCCCATATCAGGATTGTACGATTTCTCTATATTGTTGCTCGTAAAATATGATGGGTCGCAACTTCTCATCAAATGTGAAGATCTCGCCTAGCTAGGCCGTACCAAGTTCACAAAGATGATGAAGAGAAAGCAGCTCCTTATTATGTTTCTTACCAATCCATCATATCACATGATTGCACGATATCTACTTGTATATTCTTGCTCGTAAATGAATATAAGATCACAACAAATTGTCCTCTCTTTTGTAGAGTCCTGGGCCACAACTACTCTTCTTGCGAGAATCTTACCCGTGTAAGCTGTACCAAGTTCACAAAGATGAAAAAGAGAAAGCAGCTCATAATTATGTTCTTGCCAATCCATCAGTTATGATTGTATGATTTCTATATTGTTGCTCATAAATATATGTTAGATCACGTCATATGTTCCTCTCCGTTATAGAATCCTGGGGCGGACCTACTCTTCATGCGAAGATCTCACCAAGCTAGGAAAGACCAAGTACTCAAAGATGATGAAGGGAAAGCCACTCCCCTTTCTCCGCTCATCCTCCTCAATGGGGTCTGCAACACCTCGAACTGGTAGCCATATATCACAGGTTGGTAGTTAGATAGTGATGATGATGGTCATGATGGTGGTGATGATGGTGATGATGATGATGATGATGACGACGACGACGACGACGACGACGACGATGACAATAGTGGTGGTGTTGGTAGTGGTAATGGTGATGGTGGTGACGATGATGATGACAATGATGACAATTAGTGGTGGTGTTGGTATTGGTAATGGTGGTAATGGTGATGGTGGTGATGATGATGATGATGATGATGATGATGATGATGATGATGATGATGATGATGATGATGATGATGATGATGATGATGATGATGATGATGATGATGGGTGATGATTATTACAAGTTAATGAAGATGGTAGGATAGCGGTATTATGATGGTATTCTGGTATTTACCCTTCCCAATAACTTTTACAAAATCAAATTTAGTAAAACATCCTGTGTGCCCCTCTGATAAGTGGCTGCCCCCTTCTAATCCTTCTAATAAACAGTAAAAATAGGCTATGCTACTGGCTCAAGATTTTACAGGACTGGTCTCTATGGAAAGCATTTTATATTCTTCATTAATGAAATTGTATTAAATGGGTAAACAAGCTACAATCATTATGAATATTATTACTTAAATCACAACTTGGTGAACCAAAAATCACTATAGATGGGGTCATGGTTAACAAATGAATATATACAAATACGTCATCATTTTTACTTTAGGAACCAATGTGCATCTCTTTTATTCAAAAAACCAAAGACGGGTGGTGATGTACGACCAAGCATCACTATAGATGGAGGTGCGGTGCCTAGGATTGCTAGACTTGAGGCGGCTGTGGATGCTGTAGCATCAACAAGCTATAATAATTATGAAATTGATTACTAAAATTACATATTGGTGATGGAGTACCAGCATGAATCACTACCAATACTTCATCATTATTATTCATAACTATATAGAAACCAAAGTAATTTTGTTCTTAATTAATATATTTTTAAAACACAGATGGGTGATGATATACTTCCAAGCATCACTATAGACGGAGGTGCGGTGCCCAAGATCGCTAGACTTGAGCCGGCAGTGGATGGATGGCGCACTCCCTCCAGCACTAGCGAGAGGACATACTCGGTCCAGAGCAGAGCGACCTCGGTTGCTTCAGAAGTACCATCACTTCATATGCTGAGGTAAATTTGAACAGATGTATATCTCGCTTTCCTGCATTGTATTCTAAAGGGGACTTGCATTCATTGGAGTAAGAGGGGGATGATTATACTCAGTGATATTACCGTCTCATTTTAAGAGTATGGTTGGCATCTCAGTCAAGTCATAGCAATATGACATTTAATCTTTAATCATATCCTTATCTTTATCCTGATCCAGACGTACCCACAGCGCCCCCGAGCTGGAGGAGGATTATTACCCGATGCTGGTTCCATCTGATTTTCAGACAAGTATGGCCGAGGTCAGAAAACACAGACAGGTCTTAGCAGAACTGAGGGACAAGAAGGAGTTTGACGACGAAGAGGAGATCGAAGAGGAGGAACTTGCTAAAGATGGGGTAAGCAAACTTGATAGCAAAAATCACCTGTTTCCATATTGTTGGTTGAGAAAGAGAAGGGCCCTAAATATTTGTTGGTACAAATGTGAGAAGTGAGAAAACACAGGCAGGGCTGAGAGGAGATGGGGAACGAGAAGGAATTTGATGACAAGGAGGAGATCAAAGAGAAGGAGCTAGCTAAAGATGGGGTAAGCAAATTTGTTTAAAAAAATCACCAGTTACCATATCATTGGTTGAGAAATAGAAGGGCACTAAGTTACGTTTTGTACATAAAATATGTTTAAAGTTTTAGAGCCTTGTAGAAACCAAATTTAGATCTCTGTCGAATATTCCCCAAATTATTATCTAAAAATTTGGCTCAAGATAGAGAAGGCTTTGACCTAGATGATGGTATGCAGAACTCGAGCCCAAAATCGACTCAACGCCCTTCTCACTGTTATCCGACAATATCCAGGGCTCCAATTTTACCCTCGAGCAACCAACATTTCATCAATGCCACATTGTACTTGCCCGATTAGAGAGCCAAATATAGCAGATTTGTTAATCTATACAATACATGTACAATATTTCTTCTAATTTTGTAAACTGCACTATCTGTTGCAGAGCATAGTCAATGACTTTCTGCCACGATACCTTCCATATGATAGACCAAAAACACACATCTTTATTTCATTCTATGTCTTACTTATGTTACATCTTCTTAATGTTATTTTGTTTATGTATCATTATACGCAATGTCGAGTATGCTTTGTATTTGTTGTTTTTTATCTGCATATGGAGAAATAAACTGCAACCAAACTAAAAATATCCGGTATAAAGTTTTTCGCTTTTAATTTGTATCCTTCGATCTTCCATTTAGTTTGATGATGTAACCAGGCAGGAGGTCCATTCGGCCACTCCTGAGGAGCAGACTAAACAATTAGGTAAGAATAAGTGTTTTAAGCATCACTGCACGATCTGATCCGATATGCTTACGAAAGTTCACGTGACTTTAGAACGGTATATCTGGTCGTCGCAAATTTGGTCTCAAAAGTTGCGCAAGACTTCAATGAAAAAACTCATGAAGTCGCGCGGCAATATCTGCACGCGTTGCGGAATTATCGCGCGAAAAGTCGAGGGGGGGGTCAAATTGACCCCCCCCCCCCCCAGTTAAGATAGGGTTAAGGATCTGAACTATACTACATGCTTTAAATACGCATGTCTTGCTTTAGTTCAGATACACAGTTGTTTGTCAGATGGTGATCGGACCATGTAGTGTGCAGTTGGCCCAACTGTCTCAAATTGTATACATGTATGTTATATTTCAGTCTTAGAATCTTCAATATGTAGACCTACATAGCTACACAGTGGTCATACTACAGCATGGTCATACTGATTTGGTGGGGGGTGGGGGGGGGGGGGGGGGGGGTATGGCACACCTTAATTTCTTTTAATTGACGTATAGGCATATTTTATGCATCAGTGAAATAGTGCGCACTTGTGTAACTTTGAACGGTATGAAACACTCCCGAGTGTGCCATTTTAATGTTAAGCTCATGCTTATAATGTTCACTATTGCACTAAAACCTGTGTATGATCTGTATATTCTTATATTATTTTAACACTTAACTTTTACAAATTGTTAAACGTCAGGTTTCATTGAGTTATTTCTCATGATGAACGTATTCCATCATTTCAGTATCCAAATAAACTGAGTCCTTTATTTCTTGCCATATCTTATTTTTGTTAATGCAGTCCAAGGCCCATCCCTGGCTCAGCAGGCCCGAGATGCAGGAATGAAATATGTTGTCTACCCACAACGCAAGGGGTGAGTCTCAGAATCTGTCAAATACATATCATGCTTTTAAGTTGTACATTTATTCTTTGTAACCATGTGAAAGAAGAATTTCCATTAATTTGGACAAAAACTCAAATCAAATCAAATACCTGTATACATGCTTCATTTAATCCACCGAAGACTGGTTCACATCCTTTCATTAAATTCTATTGTAATTTCATATAAATTTATCTTTGATAAATTGTATTTTCTCACAATCAACTTACTTTTCTTTTTTACTTGACATTTCAAGCTCTAGAAATATATAAATATATATAAATTTAGCTTAATTACGTTCAATGCAAAAGCAGCTCAAATCAAATACTTCCCAGTCAAAATCTCCTCTTAGTACTAGCCAGGTCACGAAAAGGCCTTTGATTTAGTACAGTTCTTTACAGTTTACCATACTATACATTACATTATGATTATTGATGTAAGTTTAGGAGTTGAGTGTACAGTTCAAAATCAATAAAAAAAA
Organism: Echinarachnius parma; assembly: GCA_037951105.1. NCBI lineage: Eukaryota > Metazoa > Echinodermata > Echinoidea > Clypeasteroida > Echinarachniidae > Echinarachnius > Echinarachnius parma. The sequence goes on from JBAMJV010008113.1 coordinate 17,256, forward strand.
ACTCTTTTCAAATGTGAATTGAGATACTTAATGCTCTATTCTTGTGAATAAGGTACAAATCACAATAAAATGGAAATAGATCATCCAATTGTAAATGCATTAAAAACCAATGATTTGGAAATAGATGAATATCATTGAGGATGAATTTCTCTGCATTATTTCAATACAACTGTCTATATTGTCTGTTTATTTGACTCACGATTCTTTTACTTTTGTTTTTTCGTTTTAGGAAGAAGAAAAAGAAGAAGTGGGACCCTGTAAGTATAAGCAGTATATTGACATTTTATGAAAATACTGTTACCACACAGATTCCAAACTTAAACAAAAGTAATATATTGAAGTTATTGTAAGCATATTGCATCATTATTAGACACTATATGAATCAAACCTATTTTTATTATTATTACATAATTGTGAAAGAATCATTAACTTATGGTCTCGACTGTCCCCAAAATATGCATTTAGTCAAACCTGTCTAAGCAGCCACCTGTCAATGGCAGGTTGGTATATATTCTTCCTTTACAATAAATACCCATCATCAACAAATTTGGGGGCATTAAAAATGAACTTGATATGTATATTGACCCATGTACCAACCAATGACTGCTAATTGTAATGGAATTGGTGAGTTGATATTTCATTGTTGGATAATATATGTTGCATACAGTGTAGATCAAATTATTTACCTCTTGAATATATCCCCAGGTTGATTTCTTATCCTTTGGGTTTATGTCAGGTTTATAATAGCTTCTGACCACACGAGCATTGAAAACTAAGGGGTTTCAGGGACAAGCACCACACAAGGGTTTTTCTATAGCTCAGTCGGTAGAGCACTGGTCTAGCATTCCAGAGGTCTCTGGTTCGAATCCCTGAGAAATCCCATTTTATTTGCTCTTTTCAATTTATTAGAATCATTTATGTTACAAATAACATATTTGTCATAAATTTGTGATGTTTCAGAGACGGCTGAAGCAGATAGAGGATTTCTTGAAACAAGAGCCAAACAAGATATACCGGTAAGTGATTTCTGCATATTTTGTATAGAACAATAATTGATTATGCTTTAATTTCTGAACTTCAGTCTTTTGTTTTTTTAATGCCATGAGCATTGGCAATTTAAAAAAATCATTGAATTCGTAATTTACATAATAAATACTCCAAACATTAAGGGTGAGAAGTATAATATCAGTATATATATTTTTTTAAAGAAGGATCAATAACTCTTTTGAACTCTATATTACAGTTTTGAAACAAAACGTGACAGTTGGGAATAAATGGAATATAATATGTGTAATTACTCCTAACAAGACAAAATTACAAATAACTTTACCTCCCCCCTGCAAAAAAATGTGGGTATGTATATTTATTTATTTTTTATTCATATGTATTCTTTCTTTCTTTTGATAAATGATCATTCAGGTCTGATAGCTTGCCCAAGATCACAATGCCTATCGATCCCGAGGTCAGAGTTCCTAAGTAAGTCTCCTCATTCATTGCGTATACATACGAACCAGGGCCCCCATTTCATACAAATTTTCCATTTACTGAAACTAATGTTGAGTATTATAGCTGTTTTCCATACTAGTTTAATACAGCGCTAGGACATTTACAACAATTGGAAAGGTTTTATGAAATGAGGCCCTAGCTGCTTTGTCATGTACGTACATGGCATAAATTCAGAACATTTTATATTTTCTTGCAATTAATTTGTTGGTCTGTGCAACACAAGAAGACAGCGGTGGGCGCTCCAGTTTGAAGTTAGTATGAACATTGCCTAAATGAATGTACTTTCTTTTAATGGTCATAAATGTTTATTTTACTTCTAGCAAATTCCATTTCATTAAGTTTAGCTCATGACAAATTTTGTAAAAAGGTGTAATTGTGTTCACTTTGCTGATTTTTAAGATGTTTGATTTTTATTGAGATTTGACTTTCTGTATTACCTTGTGCAGGAGGGTTCGCCACAGACGAAGGAAGAGCGAACCAGAGATCTTGGACTTTGAAGTGTTCCTAAAGTCAAAATATATCAGGTGGGTCTTTGTATCCTGAGCTGTTTATGGTATGTCAGGCAATACTAGCATTTTTTTTGTATTCCTCTTGTGGCCGATCAGGCAAGTAAAATTAAGACTTTTCCAAGTTTGGTAGCCCAAAGCCAGAACTGAGTGGCCAACAATTAAGAAAAAATACCAACTATTCCAGCTGTTTCATTTGGTTGCCCAGTTACATATAGGCAAGTATAAAGGAAAAGTAAAATTTTGAATAGAAGCCAGTACTTATTTAATGCCTTCTTGAATCACAAAGCTTTTAGACAGTTTGTATATAGTCTGTCTATAATAGTAAATATATAATCCATTGCGGATATAGTATCGGAAATAATATCGCTAATGATATTCGCTTGTCTCGCAATGTAAAACTAGGAATCTAAACGATCACGACGTTTCGTATGCTACTGCAATACTTTGTCAAATGATAATATCGACTGTAGACACTCGGCTTTTATGCTCTACCGTGGCTCCCAACATCACAATCTCGCATGAGCGATTGCGTTCCTGATAGGTCAACAACGGAACCCGCTGATTGGCCGGTGCACACGGGCAAACAACCAATCAACGGAACACTGGATCTGCCCGCCTAACGAAACAGCGTACGATACGTCGCCACGACACTACCCCGAACAACCGGCCCACAACGGTTGATGCCAAACCCACGGCAGAACCCCCCTAGCCACCTTCTCGCTACAACGCTCATATCTACGTATCAATTTCAGGGCAGGGTGCCCGTATGTTCAATCAATAATAGTAAATATATAATCCATTGCGGATATAGTATCGGAAATAATATCGCTAATGATATTCGCTTGTCTCGCAATGTAAAACTAGGAATCTAAACGATCACGACGTTTCGTATGCTACTGCAATACTTTGTCAAATGATAATATCGACTGTAGACACTCGGCTTTTATGCTCTACCGTGGCTCCCAACATCACAATCTCGCATGAGCGATTGCGTTCCTGATAGGTCAACAACGGAACCCGCTGATTGGCCGGTGCACACGGGCAAACAACCAATCAACGGAACACTGGATCGGCCCGCCTAACGAAACAGCGTACGATACGTCGCCACGACACTACCCCGAACAACCGGCCCACAACGGTTGATGCCAAACCCACGGCAGAACCCCCCTAGCCACCTTCTCGCTACAACGCTCATATCTACGTATCAATTTCAGGGCAGGGTGCCCGTATGTTCAATCAATAATAGTAAATATATAATCCATTGCGGATATAGTATCGGAAATAATATCGCTAATGATATTCGCTTGTCTCGCAATGTAAAACTAGGAATCTAAACGATCACGACGTTTCGTATGCTACTGCAATACTTTGTCAAATGATAATATCGACTGTAGACACTCTGCTTTTATGCTCTACCGTGGCTCCCAACATCACAATCTCGCATGAGCGATTGCGTTCCTGATAGGTCAACAACGGAACCCGCTGATTGGCCGGTGCACACGGGCAAACCTCCAATCAACGGAACACTGGATCGGCCCGCCTAACGAAACAGCGTACGATACGTCGCCACGACACTACCCCGAACAACCGGCCCACAACGGTTGATGCCAAACCCACGGCAGAACCCCCCTAGCCACCTTCTCGCTACAACGCTCATATCTACGTATCAATTTCAGGGCAGGGTGCCCGTATGTTCAATCAATAATAGTAAATATATAATCCATTGCAGATATAGTATCGGAAATAATATCGCTAATGATATTCGCTTGTCTCGCAATGTAAAACTAGGAATCTAAACGATCACGACGTTTCGTATGCTACTGCAATACTTTGTCAAATGATAATATCGACTGTAGACACTCGGCTTTTATGCTCTACCGTGGCTCCCAACATCACAATCTCGCATGAGCGATTGCGTTCCTGATAGGTCAACAACGGAACCCGCTGATTGGCCGGTGCACACGGGCAAACAACCAATCAACGGAACACTGGATCGGCCCGCCTAACGAAACAGCGTACGATACGTCGCCACGACACTACCCCGAACAACCGGCCCACAACGGTTGATGCCAAACCCACGGCAGAACCCCCCTAGCCACCTTCTCGCTACAACGCTCATATCTACGTATCAATTTCAGGGATCTAATTTCAGAATCTAAACGATCACGACGTTTCGTATGCTACTGCAATACTTTGTCAAATGATACGAAACGTCGTGATCGTTTAGATTCCTAGTTTTACATTGCGAGACAAGCGAATATCATTAGCGATATTATTTCCGATACTATATCCGCAATGGATTATATATTTACTATTATTGATTGAACATACGGGCACCCTGCCCTGAAATTGATACGTAGATATGAGCGTTGTAGCGAGAAGGTGGCTAGGGGGGTTCTGCCGTGGGTTTGGCATCAACCGTTGTGGGCCGGTTGTTCGGGGTAGTGTCGTGGCGACGTATCGTACGCTGTTTCGTTAGGCGGGCCGATCCAGTGTTCCGTTGATTGGTTGTTTGCCCGTGTGCACCGGCCAATCAGCGGGTTCCGTTGTTGACCTATCAGGAACGCAATCGCTCATGCGAGATTGTGATGTTGGGAGCCACGGTAGAGCATAAAAGCCGAGTGTCTACAGTCGATATTATCATTTGACAAAGTATTGCAGTAGCATACGAAACGTCGTGATCGTTTAGATTCCTAGTTTTACATTGCGAGACAAGCGAATATCATTAGCGATATTATTTCCGATACTATATCCGCAATGGATTATATATTTACTATTATTGATTGAACATACGGGCACCCTGCCCTGAAATTGATACGTAGATATGAGCGTTGTAGCGAGAAGGTGGCTAGGGGGGTTCTGCCGTGGGTTTGGCATCAACCGTTGTGGGCCGGTTGTTCGGGGTAGTGTCGTGGCGACGTATCGTACGCTGTTTCGTTAGGCGGGCCGATCCAGTGTTCCGTTGATTGGAGGTTTGCCCGTGTGCACCGGCCAATCAGCGGGTTCCGTTGTTGACCTATCAGGAACGCAATCGCTCATGCGAGATTGTGATGTTGGGAGCCACGGTAGAGCATAAAAGCCGAGTGTCTACAGTCGATATTATCATTTGACAAAGTATTGCAGTAGCATACGAAACGTCGTGATCGTTTAGATTCCTAGTTTTACATTGCGAGACAAGCGAATATCATTAGCGATATTATTTCCGATACTATATCCGCAATGGATTATATATTTACTATTATTGATTGAACATACGGGCACCCTGCCCTGAAATTGATACGTAGATATGAGCGTTGTAGCGAGAAGGTGGCTAGGGGGGTTCTGCCGTGGGTTTGGCATCAACCGTTGTGGGCCGGTTGTTCGGGGTAGTGTCGTGGCGACGTATCGTACGCTGTTTCGTTAGGCGGGCCGATCCAGTGTTCCGTTGATTGGTTGTTTGCCCGTGTGCACCGGCCAATCAGCGGGTTCCGTTGTTGACCTATCAGGAACGCAATCGCTCATGCGAGATTGTGATGTTGGGAGCCACGGTAGAGCATAAAAGCCGAGTGTCTACAGTCGATATTATCATTTGACAAAGTATTGCAGTAGCATACGAAACGTCGTGATCGTTTAGATTCCTAGTTTTACATTGCGAGACAAGCGAATATCATTAGCGATATTATTTCCGATACTATATCCGCAATGGATTATATATTTACTATTATTGATTGAACATACGGGCACCCTGCCCTGAAATTGATACGTAGATATGAGCGTTGTAGCGAGAAGGTGGCTAGGGGGGTTCTGCCGTGGGTTTGGCATCAACCGTTGTGGGCCGGTTGTTCGGGGTAGTGTCGTGGCGACGTATCGTACGCTGTTTCGTTAGGCGGGCCGATCCAGTGTTCCGTTGATTGGAGGTTTGCCCGTGTGCACCGGCCAATCAGCGGGTTCCGTTGTTGACCTATCAGGAACGCAATCGCTCATGCGAGATTGTGATGTTGGGAGCCACGGTAGAGCATAAAAGCCGAGTGTCTACAGTCGATATTATCATTTGACAAAGTATTGCAGTAGCATACGAAACGTCGTGATCGTTTAGATTCCTAGTTTTACATTGCGAGACAAGCGAATATCATTAGCGATATTATTTCCGATACTATATCCGCAATGGATTATATATTTACTATTATTGATTGAACATACGGGCACCCTGCCCTGAAATTGATACGTAGATATGAGCGTTGTAGCGAGAAGGTGGCTAGGGGGGTTCTGCCGTGGGTTTGGCATCAACCGTTGTGGGCCGGTTGTTCGGGGTAGTGTCGTGGCGACGTATCGTACGCTGTTTCGTTAGGCGGGCCGATCCAGTGTTCCGTTGATTGGTTGTTTGCCCGTGTGCACCGGCCAATCAGCGGGTTCCGTTGTTGACCTATCAGGAACGCAATCGCTCATGCGAGATTGTGATGTTGGGAGCCACGGTAGAGCATAAAAGCCGAGTGTCTACAGTCGATATTATCATTTGACAAAGTATTGCAGTAGCATACGAAACGTCGTGATCGTTTAGATTCCTAGTTTTACATTGCGAGACAAGCGAATATCATTAGCGATATTATTTCCGATACTATATCCGCAATGGATTATATATTTACTATTATTGATTGAACATACGGGCACCCTGCCCTGAAATTGATACGTAGATATGAGCGTTGTAGCGAGAAGGTGGCTAGGGGGGTTCTGCCGTGGGTTTGGCATCAACCGTTGTGGGCCGGTTGTTCGGGGTAGTGTCGTGGCGACGTATCGTACGCTGTTTCGTTAGGCGGGCCGATCCAGTGTTCCGTTGATTGGAGGTTTGCCCGTGTGCACCGGCCAATCAGCGGGTTCCGTTGTTGACCTATCAGGAACGCAATCGCTCATGCGAGATTGTGATGTTGGGAGCCACGGTAGAGCATAAAAGCCGAGTGTCTACAGTCGATATTATCATTTGACAAAGTATTGCAGTAGCATACGAAACGTCGTGATCGTTTAGATTCCTAGTTTTACATTGCGAGACAAGCGAATATCATTAGCGATATTATTTCCGATACTATATCCGCAATGGATTATATATTTACTATTATTGATTGAACATACGGGCACCCTGCCCTGAAATTGATACGTAGATATGAGCGTTGTAGCGAGAAGGTGGCTAGGGGGGTTCTGCCGTGGGTTTGGCATCAACCGTTGTGGGCCGGTTGTTCGGGGTAGTGTCGTGGCGACGTATCGTACGCTGTTTCGTTAGGCGGGCCGATCCAGTGTTCCGTTGATTGGTTGTTTGCCCGTGTGCACCGGCCAATCAGCGGGTTCCGTTGTTGACCTATCAGGAACGCAATCGCTCATGCGAGATTGTGATGTTGGGAGCCACGGTAGAGCATAAAAGCCGAGTGTCTACAGTCGATATTATCATTTGACAAAGTATTGCAGTAGCATACGAAACGTCGTGATCGTTTAGATTCCTAGTTTTACATTGCGAGACAAGCGAATATCATTAGCGATATTATTTCCGATATAGTCTGTCAGTTTGTATGTTTGTTTGTTCTTATGTATGTGTAGAATTGTCGTCTGTTTATTTATTTCTAATTTATTTAGAATACTCCTGAATGGGTTTACTATCTGTTTCTTCACAGTTAAAGTCCTTTCCCTGCCAATTTTGGCACATAAGGCGGCGTGAAATGGGAAGGAAAGAAAGGAATAGCTTAATCTAGTCTAGCAATAGATGTAACGTGTTCGTTATTTTGTTGTATAATTATATAACTATTTATTTGTATGTTTTATCACTAGGAAAGAGATCAATGTCCGTGAGTGGGTGCGGGACCTGTGGGACGAATGGTTTGATGAGGTGTACCCACCCAGCGAAGAAGCCAGTGTGGTGGGGAGTCAGGTCGACTTGGCCCAACAGTCCGTTACCAGCGCTAACTCGCAGATCAAGCGGTAAGTTAAACTCTTCATGCTGTTTTATATTACTTGCTCCCCTGCCAAGATTGAATGAATAGCATATTCTTCCTGCCTATGATAAATTAAATAGTGTATACCCTCTCAGCAAAGAAGACAGTGTGCAGTAGTCGACTTGGCCCAACCGTCTGTTACCAGCGCTAACTCGCAGATCAAGATGCTGTTTTGTGTCACTTGGTTCCCTGCCCAATTTTATGGGTAACAATCATATTCTTTCATTTGATGATGAAATTTATATGTGTACCCACCTATGGTGAGGAAGTCCAGGGCTTGCGCTTTGTGGAGCTAGCCCAGAAGGATAGTGGCAGGAAGTGGCAAGTTAAAAATTCATGTCAGTGTATTAAATTCCAAGAACAAAATAACATTTTGTTTGTTTATGAATACTAAATTTGAATGTCCATGCATAATTAACGCTCGTCTTCGGACAATACATGTCCAGCAGATAATGAAATGGACAATCTTGTACGGTTAATTGATCAGAAATACAATCCATAATTAGACATCAATGTTGCCTTTTCATTTCATCAGGGGCCCATCAACCTTAGTTACTGCTGCATCTGTCATGCTAGAGGACCTGGACATCACAGCAGAGACAGAGGAAGAGGGACAACTGATGGAGGTGAGATGATGATGATGATGATGATGATGATGATAATGATGATGATGATGATGATGATGATGATGATGATGGTGGTGGTGGTGGTGAGGATGATGATGATGATGATGGTGGTGAGGATGATGATGATAATGATGATGCTGATGTTGATGAGTAAGAAAGTTATGTTTTTTTTATTGTTGACTATGATTATAATAGCGACGTTGATGATAGGGATAATACTGATGATGTCCGTGCACTGCCTCTCCAGGACAGCACCGAATGGCCCTTTTACAGAATTATTTTCATTAAGTATCAAGGGATGATGAAGATGGTGGTAGCGATAATGAAATTTACTGCATTTTTTGTTATTTCTGCCCTTTGATATAATTCTAAATATTGTTTTATTTCCGACTTTATATATAGGAGCTGTACACAGAGGCACTGTACCTTACAGAGAGAATAGACTCAGATCCCAAACCATCACCATTTGATCTGACAAGGAGAGGTATCATCTATCGAAAGGTAAACAGTCAAACACAATCAAACACACAGATAAGTTTAGATTCTTGGGAGCCCCTTGATAAAGCTGTCTCCTTTGAACCATTTATTTGTGTATGCGATCTTATCGGCACCAGACCTGATATTTCTCTTGAATGAGAAACCTACCCAATGTTTATCTGTTTTGATTTTTAAAATGCATCTTTCTTTTCTTAGCGCGATCTATCTCATTTTCTAGCTTGGCAAAATGAGAGAGTCAAGGGAAGATATCAAAAAAGTTTGTTTCTTTGAGCCTCTTCATTGGATGTGTGTACTGACATAATCACCTCCGCTTCTTTGAAGATAAACACTTCAAATATTTCTGGTTAAAAGTATTGTTCAGTTTTTTACAAATTAATCTTTCACTGCCATCTCTCTTTTACCATGCTCATGCAGCTCGGCGAGTTGTTGAAACAGTCATAGGTTAATCTCAACAACACCATTCCCCTCAAATCACTTCTATTGGATAATTAAAATCTGCATTTTTATCTGCTACACATTTTTAAAAATTGTATATGTCTTTTACTGCTGATTATCATTTCACTCCTAAAATGTAGTTAGTTAAGAGTGTTATTTTATTATTTTTTAATTGCAATGTTTATTCATCTCAGCTTGGCTGAGTTGAGACAGTCATGGGTGGATCTCAATAAAGCTATTTCCCTGGAACCCCTTCTATTGAATGCATACTGGCATCGATCATCACCTGCTTCAACTCTGAGAAATCAACTAAATCTCCCTGTTTGAAGAATTAATTAGTGTTTTTGCATGTATCTAATTCATATTTACCTCCTTTCTTTTATCCTGCTCAGCTCGGAAAGTTGAGACAGTCATGGGATGATCTCAATAAAGCCATCTCCCTGGAACCCCTTCTACTGGATGCATACTGGCACCGTCATCTCCTGAATCTCCTGAAGGAGAAACCGACCAAAGCACTGGATGACCTCAACACGATCCTCAAGATTAACAAGGAGCATGTGGGGGCCTACAGATCAAGGTAGTGGAACAAGTCTTTTGTGGAATTCTAAACCACCCTATAAATAAAAGTACAAAGAAATCATAGTAGAATTAAACATTAGACCTACATGTAATTTGTGGCACTTAAATCAAGTCTGTGATGTCATACTACCACTTTATACCTCACAAGCGTTCTTTCCAATCCATGTACATTACTCTACTAGATTATACCATTGTTTTGATATGATTTGCATGCTTGTCCCAAGAAGAAAAAATCTTCATGCCCATAATTGATCAAATACCTACTTTCATGCAATAGCTATTACATTTTATTAGCTTTGTTTGATTTGTGTATGTAGAGCTGAGATCTTTACTGTCATGGGTGATCTGACGATGGCCATCATGAACTTCACTCAGGCGGTCAAGCTGGACCCGCAGGACCACGAGGCTTTCTTCAAACGAGCTGAGCTGTATGAACTGGTTAGTCCATTGATTATTTTGTTTATGTAACATATTGTATGCATTATGATAGTGATGTCCAAATTTCACAATTAATTTAAATTTCCAGTCAACAAGGGCTTTAAAGGGATCTAGTAACTTTGTTGATATGTGCAAAAAGTGATGAATGGTTGATGCAATGTATATTGTTGTTATCTCATATGTCCACAGGGTATTGTGTGAAAATTTCAAGTCAAATGGACATTGTATGGCCAAGTAATGAGTGAAAATGCAAAGTGATATTCAGTAACTCACTGCACTCACTTTGTACACGGAAGAAAAACTCGCCCAGAGTTTTTCTTATCTGAATACTTCAATCATACATATCTTTGTAACGAAAGGGAAATTTGAAAAACCGAAACCTGTCCCATGATTTTATTTTTATTTTGAGGATTTGGACAATGTTACTAAGTCCCTTTAAGGCATTCTTCAAATGTGCAGAGCTGGATGATCTGGTTATTTCTAAAATTATTTTTATGTGGAATGTTGAAGAACCTGAAACAATATCACTAATATTGAAAGATAGCGCTGTGACCTTTGATACAAATTCATTTCTACATTAGTTATTTCCAAGTCTCGTTCTGTAGTAATGGATTTTTCCTTTTTCAGTAACAAGAAACACTCGCGGAGGAATATTCATGTATTGTTATTGTTTACCTCAATACTGCAAGGAGAGATGCATTTGGCGCTAGAGGATTAACGAAAGGCTACTCAAGCCAGATATGGTTGAACCCATCATGGTTACTACTAGCTTGAAGTCAAGCTGATATAGAGGACAAGTAAATAATATAAATTTGTACTAGCTAGTGCTTTTAATATTTTAGCAATGTTGATGTGAATTAATCTTGATTTGTGTTTTGTTATCATTCTATACAGCAAGGAGAGATGATTTTAGCGCTATAGTAGAGGCTACTGGGCTCAAGTCAGATATGCTTGAACCCATCATTTAGAGTGTTCCTACAAGTTTGAAGTCAAGCTGATCAAAATTATATACCATAGAAATAATTATTAGTGCTTTTGATATTGTAGCAATGTAACTATGAATTATTCTGATTTTGTATTTTACTTGATACAGCGAGGAGAGATGCTTCTGGCGCTAGAGGATTACCGAGAGACTACCCGGCTCAAGCCTGATATGGTCGAAGCCATCATGAAGAGGGGCCTCTACCAGTTTGACACCAACAAGTATGTTCTCCTCTTACTATCTGTTTCCTTCTTGATATCAATTATGATAATTATCATGTTAACTGTCATATTTCCTCTTCCCGCTCTAACTCCAGTTATTCCAAGAACAACTTTTGATGAACTAATTCCTGTTTTTATCTGCCCTATCCTGTATCATTTCCAAATATTTTCATTTTCATGACTACATTCTTTCATTGTGCTGAAAATATAAATGGCTTCAAACACTGAAGATTTTAATGAGCAATCATAAATTTTATAACCAAGATGCCAAGAGAATTAATAAAACACGAAGACCCAGATTCTCAACAGATGGTTAAATTTAACCATATTGCCATTTATTTTGATATGTAGGAACTGGATGGCAGCTATCAAGGACTTCTCAGAACTCCTGGTGCAAGAGCCTAACAATGCCATAGGCCACACTTACAGGGGGCGTGCGTACGCCAAGCAGGGCATGTATCCCGAGGCGGTGGCAGACCTCTCTGCGGCGGTGCATCTCGACCCCTACAACAGCATCGCTTTCTACCATAGGGGGTGCCTCCTGAGAAAGGCACAGCCAAAACAAGCACTACAGGTAAAAAGTCTTATTCCCTTGTGATATTGGTGATTATGTACTTGATTTGGCACCAGATTTATCATTTCAGTCAAGTTATGCAAACTTTACTACCTTCACAGGAGCATTTTAGCCCGACAGTTATACAAAGGCCCACGTACAATTGCTACTCACAAATCATTAATATAATAGCAAAAGCTAGTTTTCATGCTTGAGGGTAAGGATTGTGTCTCATTGTACATGATGCCTGTGATGCAGCCAAAGTAGAAATAGTTAAAAGCCTCCCAATCCCATCTGTATACCCCTATGAAAATCAAGTCTGAAATTTGATTTCCCTTTACAATTTATCTTGTTCATTACAACAGCTTTTGCAGCCTAATGGCTTTGTTTCATCATAAAATTCTGTAAGCAGACTTTGGCCGACAGAAGAAAATTCTTCTTTGACATATATTCATGATTAAATGATATCACAAAATATTATTATATTAATTCCGATTTCATATTATTTTTGTTACTAGGATTTGAGTGTGTCCATCCTGCTAGATGATGGCTTTGACAACGTGATGGCGTTCTTTCATCGCGGCATCCTCTACATGGATCTCGGTAGGCACGAGGACGCGATCACGGACTTTGAAGACGTCCTGAGACTGGACCGGTCAATCGCTGCTGCCCACGTCAACCTCGGTCTCATCTACATGTCTAAGATGGAGAACTACCACAAGTGAGTTTCAGGGAGAGATTTTTAGAAGGAATTTTTGAATGGTATATAATATGTACATTTTCTCTTGTTTTCTGTTTATTTTTTTTATAAAAAGTAATGGAGAACTTGCTTGAACTTGCGAGAAATTCCTTGCTGGTTGTTAATTATTCTGACTATCAAAGAAATGTTAGACTGCCTTTTTTTATTTGATTTATATGGAGAGAGAAATAGTTTTAATAGTTAAATCTTCTTTTATACTGTATTGTGAAATTGTTGTACTGTAAAATCCATATCTATCCTTTCCTGATTTTAGAAATTACAGATTTTTACTCACAAGACTTTTTTTGTGAGATGTGCCATCTTTCACAACAATTCAATTTTTCTTTCAATAATGCACAGAGCAATTCAGAAGTTCACCAATGCAATCAAAGTGGACCCTACCTATGTCAGGGCACTGGTGTGCAGAGGAGAGGCATACAAAAAGACACATGAGGTTAGTGCCATAACATTCGTGACTGAACATAGCAAAAACCTGCACTTGTCTGTAAGTCATGTTTTGGAGAAATGCATGGGCATTATAATTTCACATAATGTTTGTAAAAAACTTATATTAGTAAAAATTGAAACAATCATATATTTGCCAAATCAATTTGTCCAATGTTTTAGAACAATTGTCATCAAATAAAAGCTTGTGATGAGACCTTTCTAATGGCTTGAAAATCAAAATTTAGATTTTTACTGACACATGCAGGGTTTTGCTATATCCAGTCACCTTTGACCAGTTTCCTTGTGTATTCAAATCTATGAATGTTTCATGCAGTCAGCTTAGACTTCTAACAATCTAATTGCCAATTTCCCTTGTTTTTATAATACCATTTTGTTTGTGTATTATTAAAATCTATGAATGTTTCATGCAGTCAGGTTAGGCTTGTAACAAACTAATTGTCAATCCTTTATTTTTATTATACCATGTTTGTGTGTATTAAAATCTATGAATGTTTCACGCAGCTAGACAACCTTGGCTTGTAACCCATTAATTATCAATCTCTTGCTTGTTATTGCAATTATTTTATAAAATTTGTTGTTTATAAAAAATAATGAAAACAGAGAAAAAGTTAAACAATAAATCGTGTCTGTTTCTTACCCTAGTTGCACAATGCTCTGAAGGACTTCACCCGAGCCATTCACCTCCGTCCAGACCAGCAGCATTACTACATGCTGAGGGGACAGATATTACTGCAGATGAAGAATCTGGAGCTAGCAAGCTTCTGTGTCCAGTAAGTGAATAGAGAATATTTTTAAAATGAGTTTGCAAATAATCTTTGTTAATTTCTCTTTGATATTTCTTTTTAACAAAATGTTTCCAAATAAAACCATGTAATAAATATCTGATCATGTGCAATTCCGTTTTTATCTTTTGTCTAGATCAATACAATGCACTATGTAAAATAGTAATTCTTGTTGTAGACGTGCATGCTACAGATTTAGCTCATGGATGTCTTTGCCTATCTCCTACCCAACCCTAGTCCCTGTCCATATAATCCTGTGTTTCAAATGTGATTTACCTTATTTTCACTGAACGTGATTGGACTCATTTTAACCTGACTCTAATCATTGTTAATTCTGTTAATATTTTTATTCAGGCATGCAGCAGAGTTAGCCCACGACGGTCTTGGTTCGTCCCCCACCCAGCAGGCGGCCGTCCAAAACTTCCTGCACAACTATGGCCGTGCCATTGAAATCCTCTCCAGCACGGCTAAGGTCAGCCCCAACGCCCCACTCTACATCCTGCTGGGCAAGACAGAAATCAAGGCCAAGAAGTACACGGCTGCTGTCACTAGTTTGGAGAAAGCCCTGGAGCTTATGGTGAGTCAGAAAAACTAATACTTTTCAAAATGTTTGTCTTGGGACAAAGACCTAATAAATAAGTTTTTGTCTGTTAAGTATTTTTTTCTTTTTGGTGTTGATGGTTAATGATTTCTGATGAAGACGATGTTGTTGATGATGATGATGATGATGATGATGACGATGAGAAGGAGGAGGTGATGGTGACGAGGATAATGGTGACGGATGATAATGATAATTAACAGCAGTGGAAGTCAAGTTGTCTTCAATTTGTCTTGCCATATTTTTTTTTGTGCAGAAACCGTGGCAGGAGCGTCAGAGCTGGCCCCTGGAGGCTGCTGAGGTCTACTATCTGATTGGGATGTGCCACATGGAGATACCCAACATCCTCAAGGCATATGAAGCTTTCAACAACGCTATCAAGATCAACACTGACTATCCAGAGGTAAAAGTGACGTCACGATCGATAGCAATTCCGAACGATTCTAAAAATCGGAGCAAAGTTCATTCTGTCATAACTTTTTTATTGCTCTACCGTTTTGACTCAGATTTTCGATCATGATTCTTCATATTCACCTCATTTTATAGCAAACATCACATTTCTGGAGTGGAATTCCTCTTTAAGCACAATTGTGATATTCATGATTTGTTATTATAATGTTGTTAAATAATTGTTTTGTATTTATGTTATGTTTTGAAGTTGCAAAATAAATGAAATGAAATGAAATGAAATGAAATGAAAATGAATATCAATTGGAACATGCTCATAATCATAAATCTGTGTTCACAAAGTAATTTTTATAAAATTGTATTAAATAAGTGCCAAGTTTGCAAGAAAGCTAATTGGTTATCATGAATACAGGCTTTTAGAGTAGGGGAATGGAAGTTTCAGGCATCATGTAGTGGACCAAATGCGATATAGATCTATTGGGTGTAGACAAAGTGACCATTGACCAACAAATCCATCATACTTGACCAATTACCCAGTTGTAAATGCAACTTAGGCCTTTTTGTGCTAGCTCTGATTAGGCAAAGAAGAAGAGAGTTTTTCTTGTTATCTTATATTTACAGAAACATTGTTCGTAGATGACCACACGTATAGATACGTTTGATTAAATTTTAATAAACTTTTGTTTAATTCATTTGTTTATAGGCGTATTATCAGCGTGGCCTAACCAGGACCAGACTCCACCAGGCCAAGGGGATCCTGGACTTCAACCGGGCCCTGGCCCTGAACCCCAAGCTGTTCCAGGCCTACCTGAGTCGTGCCGCCTACTATGGACAGAGAGGGCGCTACTCAAAGGGCATCTTCAACTGCAACCAGGCCATCCGTCTTCAGCCAAACAGTGTCAGAGCGTATTTGTACAGGTGGGTCTAGAAGTAACAGTTTAGAAGATTTGGTTATATCTATTTATTTTGTGCATGTGTTTAACAGGCCCTCTCAATAAGCGTTTGCTTCCATTTTATTAAATGCATGTATAATATAATTAAGTTTATTTAAGTTAATTATTTGTATGATTGATGACTTAGAAATTGAATTGAATTGATTTCAACTTAGCTTACAGCTAAGTTGAAATCAATTCAATTCAATTTCTAATTTCTAATTTCAACTTAGCTGTAACTTAGCTGCAAAACCTGGAGTGAAATAAATGATTCTTGTTTATTTGAATAGATTTGTTATTGCATTATTTTCTTGTTCAATAGAGGAGCTCTGAAGAACTACATCAAGAAGCTTGATCTTGCCATCAAGTATCCATTGCTTAAACAAGAGTCACCTAGTTGCCATTTTATTTAATGTTTTATGGCATTATATGTCTTATTTCACAGAGGGGCTTTGAAGTACTACATCAAGGCATTCGATCTTGCCATCAAGGATCTTTGCAATGCGATAGATCTGGACACGACCTGTTCCCTGGCGTACTTCAACCGAGCTGTCTGCTACCATACGGTGGGCGACTACCAGAAGGCGCAGAGAGACTACGGTATCGTCCTCATGCTCGGAGATGAGAACTCACTCAAGGTAAATTAGTCAAACCTGTCCATAAAGATCACCCAAGTAATACAGGAAAGGTGGTCTTTATAAGCAGGTGTCTTTATCGACAAGTTTGAAAACCAGGGTCCACATTCATGAAATTCTTCTGACCTTAGTTTCATCCTATGTCTGTTTTGGATGATATGGTTTAAGATGCAATGAGTAGGCTTCTTTGTCCCAAACTAAGGTTATCTGGCAGCTAAAAAGACCATTATAGTTACAATAATCACTACGGCTGGAAATTTGAGTATTGAATTTAGAATTTAAGACAGCTACCTCATAATTTAAGATTTGTTGTATTTTTTTTTATCTGGTTGCATCTGCAGCCAAATCTCAAATTATTATTTAGGAATATGTTTCCTTTGTGCATATTTGAAATCATGATTTACACTAAAAAGTCAAATGTTGCCGTTAAGCACACAAATATATTTAATAGTGAATCCTGGAAAAAGGTGTGTTGACGAACAAATTAAAAAACATGCATTTTATTGATTTTGAACCTCATATTTGTCTGCCCCTGTAGGTGCTGATCAACCGAGGCCTGATGTACTTTGCCCAGAAGGATTATAAGAACGCCAGAGATGACTTCGCACAGGCTGTAGAGGTAAATGCATTCGCAATCATTCATATTTCGTTATTAAAGCTCAAGGAACATTAATTTGCACATTTAACCTGCGAACTTTGAAATATAAGCTCTAGCTAATAGAAAAAGTGCAAGTCCTTCTAATGATTCGGTGAAATTTTTGTTATTGTAATAAATTACATATTAATTTCTTTATGAACCCCTTTCAACTCAATTGAACATAAATTATTTTTTGCAACTTGAGTAACAAATTGTTCGGAAAATGGTACATTCTCCCTCTTTGCGTAGTGCTTAGCATTTATAGAACAGAGATGGGAATTTAAAACGGGGGTAAATTGTTTCCAGAGGTAGTTCTCTGGTAGCAGCCCTCATCTGTAGCTTTCACTTCTTATAGTAGATATGTTTGGTCTGAGGATACATAATCAGAGAAAAGTGCTGCCTTAGGTGCCATATTGGCACAGAAAGGAGACGACTCTGTCAAACTTGAAATTGATAACATTGAATATGACGTATTAAAGCTATCCCCCTTCTTTCCTATTTCATCCACAGGTTAGCCCTAGAGATCCAAAGATCAGACACACACTGGCTCTGTGCTGCCACAAGTAAGTCACTATTTTGCATTGTATTTTTCACTTACATGTAGTTAACAACACAAAGAAATTGACTAGATACCAAATAAAATTCAAACATAAAAGGAAACTGACGACGTTTATAGAAAATGAGAAGAAGAAAAAAATAGGCTTCGCCTGGAATCGAAACCGAGACCTCCGGATTGCTAGACTCATTATGTATGCAAAAATAACTTTGTTATCGTGATATCTTCAAGAACCTATTGACAGATGTTGTTTTATATTGCTCTTTGTGTCTTTTATTTTGCTTGCCTGCATGGTCAAATTGTGAGGAGGTATGAATATTATTTTGTCTCTGTTTGTATTTCTGTACGTTAAATCGGCTAGAGGATGCTGTCGCTATCTATAGCGCATTGAATGTTAATCCATTCTGCATTTACACCCTTACACCACAAAACGACCAATAAGTCGGGAAAAATGATTGTGCTGCTTTTCATACAACATTAAAATAGAAGTCATTACCTTTAAAATGGTATATCATTCGTCATATTTGGACTAAGCAAACCCTCTCAAAATGAACAACAAAGATTTGGAATATGGCTGAAGCATTTTTAAAATAAGGGAGAAACGGGCCATTTAAAAGATCAATTTCCATTAAAGCGCTGTAATAAGATCACATTAATTAGATGAAAAAATAATATTTTAACATGATTTCCGACGCTCAAAATGTTACAGAAGCTAGATTAAAATATGCTTATTCAGGAAATACCAAAATCCTAAATCTCATATTTTGAACAAAATTTGACTATTTTAGCTAATAAAAGAGAAACTACCACAGCGACATAACGGTCGTTTTGTGGTGTAAAGTTACATATTTGGCCATGAAAAAATACGTTCTTGCTTTTCATCGATGGATTATTTTTCATTGCATTGTTGGTTTTTTTTTATTTCACTTGGTTAAATTGTAAGAAAGCTTTAATTTTGTTTCATCTCTGTAGATTAAATCGACTTGAGGATGCCGTGGCTATCTATGGTAGCGCATTGGAGGTGAATCCATTCTTCATCGATGCCTACCTGGGACGTGGTAATGCCTTCATGGATTATGGTCATCCAGAGACGATAGTTCTCGCCAGGTAATGTTGTTGTTTGAGGAAATCATTTGAAGAAAAAGAAACAAACTGGTCTGCATTTAAAACAAATGATGAGACTAATGTTTGCTCATACATGTAAGCGTAACTATGGAGCTTAAAATAGTCGTGCTTAATATAATTTAATTTTCATTGAAACAATTGACTCATGTCATAATAAAAGGCAGGGTTTGCTGATTGATGAATGCTCATGGGAAGTTTATGATATTGCATTTTTTGAGGAAGCTTGCATGGGTAGTATATACTAGTTCCTTGGAGGTGTTGGAATTGTGCACAGCTTAAACATGATGTTTTGAATTTCCATTCCACAGTGTTTTAGATACTGATATATAAACGATTGATTGTAAGTGAAGAAATTATAATTTTTGATAAACTTTCATGGTTATGAATATATGTAGGAGAGATTACCAGCGTGCGTTGGTTTTGGAGCCAGAGTGTTTGGTGGCCCGTGTCAACTTGGCCTACAATATGCAGATCAGCGGACACTACAAGCTGGCATGGAATCTGCTCACGGCCTGTCTGCAGCTTAATCCCAGTAAGGTTTTACTATAAATTAATTTACCACTTTTCATTGAAAAAATAATGAACAAGTTATTTAGATATAAGGCTGTAATGTGCAAATTTAGGTAGATGGACACTGAAAACTGGCATAAACCTACTCACATCTACAATTTAACTCCAGTAAAAATCGAATTAGTATCTATGCAACAAGCAAATTAGTCTGTACAGCTAGCTGCTGGACTACCAATAAGTTTTAAAGGGTGTGCATGATATTGTTTGCTTTGCTGATTATGAACACTGTGAAAGGTCAAAGAAACACAGACTGTGTACCCTATTTCTATTACATGTCACATGATTTTTGGTATATATATATATATATATATGAGGCTAATTATGTAATTAATCATATTTTAAAAACTACCAGACTACCAACCAGTGCTAAAGGGACATATGATTTTGTTGTTAATATGAGGCTAATTATGTAATTAATCATATTTTTAAAACTACTAGACTACCAACCAGCGCTAGAAGGACGTGCGATCGTCTCTCTTCAGATGAGCGACCCCTATGCTGCCTTACTCGACATGAATGCCGCCCTCAGACTGGGCAAGTCGGCCGAGCTCTTCGTCAACCGCGGCGTCGTCAGCCAGTTCATGCAGGACCACGAGAGTGCCATGAGCGACTACCGGTCGGCCATCAAGAAAGACAAGGGGTACGCTCTGGCGTACTTCAACGCTGCCAACCTCTACTTCAGCAACAGGCAGTTCATTCAGGTATTAGCTCAGACTGTAGTTGCCGATTTGTTCTTGTTAAACAAAGTGATTTTTTTTTTATGTATTGTTGATTCTTATTCCATGTATTCATTTGTTATTTGATTATGTTTTTTTAATTTTAACCTATGTACTACCACTTCCAGTATTTTACACGTACAAATTAATGGCAATTATAGCTGCATTGTAATTAGTTTCTAATTCTAATGCAATCTTACATGCTGTTTTCATTGTTATCATTTTAATTTTCTTTTAGGCCTTGGACTTCTACAACAAGACACTGGATTTGAACCCCTCAGATGAATCTGCCTTGCTGAACAGAGCCATTACAAAGGTAGGCTATTTTCTCACTATATTCAGGATTAATGTTACTTTCCTTTTAACTGTTTAAGGTTGTCAGATTTATTTTCTCTTTCGCCCTCTTCCTCTCTCCCTCCCTCTTGTATTTTCTGTTAAGGTCTTCATGAGAGATTATGAAAAAATTGGGTGAGAGTGAGAAGGGCGTTAAGTCAGTTTTTGGCTAAATTGAGTTACATATACCATCTTAATACTTGTGGTTTGCGGTTGCACCATGTATAAGGAGAGGATTGGTGAGTCCTGAGAAGGACTGTTGGTATTCTTTCTTGGATAGTCCTAAAAAGGACTGTGGTAGTCCTGGAAAGGACTGTTGGTATTCGTTCTTGAGCTTGTAGTTCTAATAAGAGCTACAGCGCCGGTATAGTTATTGTAAGGAGATCGAGGGTCGGTAGATCTGAGGTTTCGCTGTCTGATGCCAAATTTCCAGATAATAATTACTTCTAATTGTTGTTTCAAAATTTAAAGAGCTACATTGGTTTATAAAGGGCTCCCAGACTTTAAACATGAATATATCCGAGGTTCAAAAAGTGACTTAGCGCCCAACTCCTTGTGTCCTAAAAGATTGTATTGAGCTTTTTTAAAAAGTGATTTGTTGTTTAATTGTCCTCTACACTTTTTCCCTAGGTGTTGATGCGTGATGCTAAGGGCGCACTGTATGATTTCTTCCACGCCATCAAGCTCAGCCCCTTCTCGGCACACCTCTACTTCAACAGGGGAAACCTCTACACGTCACTCAAGAGATACCAACTAGCAGAAGAAGACTATAGTGAAGGTAAATAAAAGTTGAATTTTCGAGGCATTCTTTCTCATGTGAAATTATTACCCATGATCTAAATCAGATCCTTTATATTATAAATTTGATCTATGCTCGGTTGTCATATAATGTGTGTCCTAGCCTTTAAGATATTCATATTCAATGTGTTATGTTTAATGCTTTATTTTATTATTGATATTGTAAACCCAAGAAAAATTTCTAGTATTATTTTGGACAAACAGATTAAATCTTAAATCCTTACATCCTTGTTACAACTACCAGAATCTGTAATCCGGCAGTTACCCTGTACATTTTTTGTCTCCAAAATTTGTCAAAATGTATGTAAACAAACATTTAAGTTGAGTATTTCAAACACCCCTATGCATCAAAAGTAGTGTATGATAATAAGTCGGAAAAGTATTGTATTTTTAATGAGCGAATATTATTAGGAACATGGCATTATATTGATCTTATCTTGGTAGAAACCATACAACATCTTCACTTAGTTAAATATTATAAACAGTTTATGTTTAAAAAGATAGTAACAGAAGTTTTGTTATTACAGCTCTCAAGCTTCAGCCAGATGACCCCCTGGTTCACAAGCGAAGGGCCGAGGTGAGAGGTCGCCTGGGTCTACGAGAGGACGCAATTCAGGACTACAAGCGGGCTATCGAGATACAAAGCAAGAAACATCTGTAAATGGGACGTACTAAATGAACTCGATGACCTTGAATTTGAGGTTAAAGGTCAGAGGTCACCTATGTAAATGAGAGGACACAATTAAGGACTACAAGCAGGCTATCGAAATACAGAGCATCGATCTGTTAATTCTAAATAAACTTGATGACCTTAAACTTAAAATCATTGGTCAGAGGTCGATCTGTAAATGGGTCGCACTAAATAAACTTGTTGATCCAACTTTTAAGGTCAAAGGTCAGAGGTTACCTGGGTCATTAAGAGGATGCAATACAGGACTACAAGTGGGCTAATTGAGATACAGAGCAAGAAACATTCTTGAGTCAAAATGAATGATCCTAATTTTGAGGTCAAAGGTGAGAGTTCGCCAAGGTCAATGAGAGGATGCAATGCAGGACTACAACAGGGCCATCGATATGCAGAGCAAGAAACATAGATGTGAATGGGTTGTACTAAATGAACTTGTTATCTTAATTTTGAGTTCAAATGTCATACCGTTTCATAACGACTATTCACAGTTTGTACTTTTTCATTGACGAGACACTCTTGTAGCATTACATTACAGATCCTTCACTGAAATTTGTGATCCACTTCAGATAATTGTTACAGAATATTTTGTCAGTTATATCCTTCCAGAACTGAAAAATATATTATATCATAAGTTTATATATTTAGACACATAATTTTGCAACATTCCACAATTTGTATGTATATGATCCGTCCAGATCTGTTGTGTGTAAAGAAATCTTATAGATTTATATATTGTATATATATATTTTAAATGTATGATATAATTTGGATTATTTAATACAAAGTTTTTAAAGCATTGGATATTCATCTGGGTGCCTGTTCATTTATGTCTTCAACCTTTCCATTTAGGTACATGATGATAATAATAATAATAATATGTTTGATTTATTAAGTGTCTTATATGATGAAATATAATCTCCAATCGCTTTACATAATTATTACCCGGTCATAGCAATACAATGCCAGTTTGCTCACATTGTGTGCACGATCTCCACTTTCTGGGGAGTGGTCATAATGTAGGCACATTCATGATCAGAAAAGATCATATTTATGATTGATTACTAGTTATTGACTGCTCTTATGCAAATAGTAATTATACGTACTTATTTTCTGAGTATCTGTGTGCATGAAACATGCTTTTACATAATTACTAAATGCTTTTTTTTAACATAGAAATGCATTCAGATTAAATTTGATTGTATAAAATTATTGATGCATACAATAATGTGGAGATATATTCCTTCCTTATGCGCACACATGTCAAACAAATGTTTTATATCAGCACATGCAAGTTATTAGCAGCTTCCTAATTTTTAAAGAATCCACCGATTGATTGTTTTATGGTTCTGTGTTCATCCGTCCTGATATTTTCCTATAAATGCAATGAACACCCGCCTTGTAAATTTCGTAGTAAATTATTTATTGAAACTTATATATTGTTTCTGTGCAAGATTTATAGGTGTATTGAACATTTTGATTGAAAGTGTATCTTGATTTTTCTTCTTTTTTGAATCTCCATTGAAATACAGATAAATGAAATATACAGTTATTCTGCATATAACTGTTTGTCATTTCTATTTCCATGATTATATAAATGTCATACTGATGACATAAATACCAAGACATGGTTTACGGCTACTAAATTCAATAAGTCTTAAGTCTTTATTTTACTTGCCAGATAGGGCCCCGATGGAGAATAATAATCTATAGTGTACGTGTATGTATTTGTGAAAATGGTGTGCCAAGGGCGTGTGGCATAAAAAGAGTTGCTTGTAAAAGCAGTTCCAGAAAATGACTTTGCGATTTAAACACAAAACCATTGCATGAAAGTTGCATTTGATTTCAAGTGCATGTTGCATCTAGCGCAAATCAAACGCAACTTTGCAATTGAACACAACTCAGTTTTATGCAACGTCCCCAGGAGGCATTAAGAGTGGGTGTGTGTGTGTTTTCATTATATCAATTTATTTGGGGGCAATGTATTCATCTATGTTGTACAATTATCAATAGCACGACTATATATTCCAAGATTTCATATTTCAGAACATTTATTTTTGTATTACAAGAAAATACAGTACAAATTGATGAAAATAGACATACAAAGAATAAAAATGGCATAATAAATACAATTCAAATATATCAATGCAGATTAAAAATGAAAAAGAACTTGATGAAGACAAAAACACTACATTGCTACACATGACATGGGTAGAAAGGGCTTCCTCCACAATTGTTGATATTTTTACCACTGAATTGACCTGTTCCCTTTGAGATTCTGACATTCCCGTAGACTTTGTAATAGCCAACCAGGTTCCTGTAGGCATGGGATTATTGATACATTTATACAGGACAACTAATTTCTCTGGGAAAGACCAAACAACATCCACTGCCCATATCATGGCCATGATTTTGTGTGAAAAATGCATTTAGGGCGCCACACATATTCTTCAAGCACTGGCCCATACAAAGAAAATTTCCCAAAAAATTAATAATTGCTGGTACTGTAGAAATATTGAAATGTTCAAATTGAAATGTTCAAATTTTGTGCACATTTTGCATGCCCAATCGGGGCAATTATTTTGTATTACTATTTCCCCCCAAATGGGCGGAATTGGACTTGCACTTGCCCATATCAGTTGGGCAAGGGTTATAATACATGTGTCCCTACAAATGTGACAATTGCAGGGCGGTAATGCTATGTCATATAATATATGTAGCATTACAGACCTGCATTTGTCACATTTGTAGAGCAAAATACCCTACAAAAAAAAGTGTTTAAAGAGGGTTTAAAAATACAAACCATTGAACAAACAAACTATCATTATCATTTATGGTTTCTTGAGAAATACTTTTGTACAAGTGCATGATACATGTGTTTGGGATAAAAAATTACATTTATTAACTAAAAAAGATATGTAGCAGTAGAAACAGACTAAAAAACTACAGTAATATTATGGTACGGGACTACAGTGAAGGCTACCTTTTCAACAAGCAGTCTACAAACAAAATACTTTCTTTCAACAAGATGACAAATTTATAAAATGCGAATTCATCCTCAGCAATTTTTGCAAGTTTTGAGAGAATCATATTTGTATTTTGCTGTACCTGTATACAGTCTCCGAGAACTTAAATGTACTATGCTAACCTCATCCTTTAAAAATATATCAAAAAGTCAACAAGTGGCAAATAGTTGAAAGCTGTTTAGATATTTCATATTTATAGTTCATCATCACCAATAATAAGAAGAAGTGCTGTTCTTAAACAGATAATGAAAAAAGAAAATTTTGCATCAATATATTACTCCATTAATTTCTACATTGTAAATCAATTAATTTCAAATGACAAATATAAATTCATGATGTAAACATGACACGCCATTCATATTCACAAAATTCACTTAAAGGGGACCACCAGGCAAAGAACAGCACATTATATATGTTTTGGTACCGTTTTGTGATATCAAATATTTTGCAAAGGGTTGTGTAATTCATAAACAAAGCAATTAATTTCCACCACTTACGGAACCACTACTATTTCCTCGTTCGTACGGGCCAAACATTTGCGAGTGCGTCAATGCGATTCACGCGTACGTTTGTAGACAATAGAATCCCGGGCGATTTGTTCGCTCTGCACACATTAGTCTTCGCAATTCAGACCGCATGAACGCATGCTTTAGAGTGGTGAGGCATTTTCCAATTATTGTTTTTTTTTCTGGAAACATATTTTTGTGAACTTGTTGATGGAATGGAATACTAAAGATGTTACCTTTCTTTTATAATAATATTATTTTTGGGTGGTGGTACCCTTTAAATCTTTATAAGGCGATTTGATTTTGGTGTCACAGTATGCATTTTCCAAAGACTACAACTGAGTATTTTTCAGAACCTGAATAGATTAAAATTGATGAAACATGTTAACCTATTTTCTAAAAGATTTTGCAATTCCCATCGAGTTGATACAGGGTCCTCCAGGTTCTCGAATGCAATGGGTTAACACAAGGCTTCGGGCAAAGGGATTCTCTATGTCAAGTAGTTCATCAATCGGACAGAGATAATTCTTCAATACTCTGGTTAGATTTTAAACCACAGTCTACATCTATGAAGTTCTGCTTCAGAAATCATCGTTTGCTAATGATACGGCTGGGTTTGATTGTTAATCAGAGGCACCAAATACAATTCAGCATCTAAGAACACAGACATGTATTTGGTGTATTTAGCAAGTGTAGCTTCAACATTGTTAACCCGTTCCCTTCGAGTTCCTGCAATCCCCATAGACTATACCCACCCAGTTCCCGTAGTCAAGGGGTTAACAAATGGCTCTCCATAGATGTAGACCATGGTTTAAACCATTACCATGGTATACATTAAACCCCCTTTGCTAATTCCAGCCTCTGTGGCAGATAGAACCCTTCAGTGCTAGTTTTGATAATGCCTGGACAATTGATTTAAAGCAAACCAGGGGTGGTAGAAAAACAGAGGACCTCATAGATGGAGTTGAGAGTTCACATAGTATTGCGATAATATGCTCATAAGTATGCTGTATTAGTGGCCGATATTGCACCAAACGGAAATACATGTAACATACCTCAATGCAATCACAATTCAGTTCATATTTTGGAACATTTGTTCTGCTCTTCTTTACATGTATACCATCATCTAACGTTTTCTAACTCGCCACAAAAGCAAGGTTCGGTCACATTCTGTAAGGACACATTTTTAATGCAGAAAACAACTGTCATGGTTTGCATTGTCTTTGCTACTGTGAGACTCGGCAACACAAGTTTCAGTCCTCTGGACATGTGAAGATTCATGAACCCATTTGCTCCTTCATATTTCAATTAACCATAACGATGAGCAGTGGAACACCAGGTTCCCACACAAAGTGGGTTAAAGACACCTTATCAAGCTCCATCTTCAGTGCAAGCTCATAAAAGGAATTGCAAATTTTTGACAGACATTTGCATTTGGTGTAAAACTGTTGTCAAAGTTTGCACTTTTGCTGTATAGTGCTGTCATATATGCAGTGAGTAAAAGACAAACGGGCATCTTCCAAAACGAGCTCCACGTTTGATGCAATCTCAAATAAAGTGCAAGTTCGTGACGTACAAAATGTGAAAAACAGTTGTCAATGGTTGCAATTTTCATTTGCAGTGAGTTAACGACAAATTGGCATCTTCAAAACTCAAGCTCCAACTCTGATGCAAGCTCATAAATGAAGCACAAATTTTTGACGGACAAAAATATTTGCCTAATTTGGTAAAAATGTTAAAAAGCGAGTCGTCAACGTTTGCGCTTTTTCCTCGGAGCGCTGTCATTGCTGCTGTCGGATTCAGAGTCGCTCGTTCCAGAAGAGTCAGAATCAGATTCCGAGTCGGAGTTCTTGGAGCTAAGGTCCGATTCGTCGCCACTGGAATCATCGTCTGAACTGCTCAGAGTAGACGAGGTATCAGAGTCTATCGTTCCGGACGATGTGTCGCTTTCATCGCCAGAACTGCTGTCCTTCCTGCCCGATTTATCTTGCCTGAAAGATGGAAAAGATAAATTTTTACTATTAAAATTACATGTATGTCAATTCAAAATATTTCTTTTAAAGAAGCTATATTACAATAACATACAACAAATTATCCTTCCTGCCTGAAAGATGGAAAACATTTAAATGTTTAAAGGGATAGTTGAGTTTTTGTAGAGAGGGCGCTAGACTACTTATTTTTGTTGTGAGGTAATGAAAAACTGAGTGTAAAATTTGAAAGAGCATACTATTTAAATAATAAAATCATCTTTGTTTGATCAAAATCGGTTCAGAGACAGCTGAAATATCCATAAATATAACTATTTGTAATAACCCTGGGGCCCCAGGTTTATTAGAGAATTTTGAACCAGCCGTTAAAAATTCAAAAAAATGCTTCCTCTTTTCAAAAAGTTACAAAATAGGTATTTAAATAGTTGTTAGTTATTTCTCTATCTAATCACTATTTCAACAAAGCATCACATGCACAATATTTTATTCAAAATGGTTGAAACCGATGAGTGTTTAGAGAGCGCCCTCTTACGTTTTAACGGCTCTTTTTGAATGATAACATGATCTTTACTACGTCATTTGTAATTTTGTGTTCCTTTCTAGTTATAACTATTAGTTTGTAATGTAATGATGCAGGTTTTGATTACTAAAATTCAGTTTCACCAAAACTGTACTCTCCTTACCAGAACTCAACTATCCCTTTAAACAAAGAATACTGCAATAACAAGATAAAAGATAACAATAAAAACATGTACATAGACTATTCTGCTTGCATAATTGAAACAGGACTTGCCTATCAAAGGAATCTGCATGACAATAAATTTACCAAGTAATAAAGAACACATTTGTCCATGTAAGTATTATCACCGCTGAGTTCCCTCATTCCCCATTCCTCCCTCTCTCTACCTAATTTAATTCACAAGATACAAGTGAAAATCATGAGTTCTACAAATTCTCTAATTAACTGAAAATGTAAAGAAGTCAAGCATAAACCATAAGACATTGGAATACATGTAGTTTTGATGAAATCTTATACCATCTCCCTTGAACAAAACAACAGACCTATACCAGCCAGTGTCATGATAATATAAAATGTATACAGTGGAACCTTGTTATAAAGAGCTCTGATTTAACAAAAACTTATTAGAACAAGGTTATCTTGCTGGCTGGTCCAAGCTCTTTATTTTTTTTTGTAACTCTGATTTAACAAGATACCTGATTATCCTGATATAAGGCAAATTTCAAATTCCCAAGGTCAGCGAAAAAAATACACGGGGGCGGCGGGCGAATTCGCCCCCGAAATGCCCAAATTCGCCCCCGAAAAAAAAAATTTCGCCCCCGAAAATTTTTGGGATTTTTCTGTTTGGATTGTGATCAAATGCTTATAAAATGATCACTTACAGCATTATAGCTTATTAGTAGCCCCTGAAATTCAAAAAAGAGCCCGGAAATTTGTAGCCCCCGAAAGTTGGAAAAGTAGCCCCTGAAAATGGAGCCCCCGAAATAAAAATATTGTTAAAATGAGGTTCCAAGTGTACTATCTATAGAAACACAATTCTCATTTACTTCTGTTCTCCCTGTTCATCCTGCTTCTGTTTCTGCTTGAGCTGTTTATTCAGGGTTGATATCCTTGATGACCGATGGACATACTTCCTCTTCCCAGTACACTCATACGTCCAATGGCCCATCTCGAGGCACTTCTGACATCGAACATTCTCCTTATTTTGGCTGCAAAGAAGGGGAAAAAAAGGAAATCAGAATTTTCAAAAACAAATAATCAATGGTTTGTTTCTTCCCAGTAATTGTCTATGTCCAAACCATCTCTAGCTTCAAGGGCACTTCTGATACGGACAGTGATTGCATCTTCTCCTTGTCATCTGGAAAAGGGGAAAAGGGTAATGGAACATCCAAGACCTGTCCATCAACAGTCATGATCGACACAAGGTTGGCAAGTGCACTGTACTCGAATTATCTTTTGGCAAGGGGTGCCTCAGCCAACTTCAAAATGGGGGTCTAAGGAGCGGGGGTGTGCCTCCGCCAACCTCAAAATGGGGGTCTAAGTAAGCCTGGGGCCCGGAATTTGCTAACGATTTTTTGCCGGGTCAGCACCCGGCACGGAACCTCATAAAAACTCAACAAATCAAACTTTTTGTGTAACGTCTCTGGAGCATAATTTGCGCTTACAGTGGGCATAATTGGTATCAAAAAATTACTTTGATTCATCTTGCGCTCATGATGATGATGATCCACAGCATTTGTATGGCGCCACTTATCTGTTCAAACATTCAAAGGCGCCATGACGGGTTTGCCTCATTTGGAAGACCTTTTGGACGGAATAATGCCTGGATTTCTAATCATTTATCGTCCGTCAGAGTTACTAAATTATAGCATCAGTACGGTTACTTATTTTGGGTTGGCTTAATTTTGAGGACCCATTTGGTAAAATTATGGCTTTGAGTTTGAGTCTTGTATTGTCCGTCAAGAATACATTACCCCGATTACAGAGATTATTTTATCAACGAATATCCATCATGTTTTCGCTTTTTATTTTGAGGACCTCTTTGGCTAAATCATTTATCGCCCGTCATAATTATTAAATTAGCGACATTACAGTTGATTATTTCATCAACAAATATTCATAATTGGTTTGCTTAATTTTTTTAGGACCAGTTTTAAAGTAACACATGATGGCATTTATTCAGAGTTATTTATTGTCCGTCGGAGTTAAAAAATAGGTTAATGCATTTTCAAAATTGTTAACGATAAAATGCCAAAATTATCTGGAACATCATAATTATCTACTCAAAATTAGAGAACGATGTTTCTTTATATGCGCTACGAGAAAATGCCAAAAATATCTAAAACATTGTAATTGTAATCATCTTCTCAAAATTAGAGAACGATGTCTCGTCTTTCGATATATCATATGCGCATAATGCGCTACTCATTGTACAAGAAAATGATGCCAACAAATCTGAAACATTGTATTCGTATTTATCTTCTCAACTTTCATGAGCGGTCCTACTATTACTAAAGTAATGACTAAATTAGCGCGAACAAATGCGAACAAGCCATCGATAAAAAATACACGGTGGAATAAGCGGGTAACAATTTCATGAATTTGTTTGCAGTAATTACTGCAAACAAGTGCATGCGAACGGGAAATCTGTTTGCAGAAAATCGCTTGTTCGTGCTAATTAGTAGGAGTCATGAAAGATGACTATCACTCATTGTCATGATAACGACTCAAAGTCCAAACTCAAGACAAAGTCAAAGACAAGTCAACTTTCAACTTTTCATTTTTAACTTAAATTCAAGAATCAAGTCAAGAAATATGACATAATTTTCACTTTTATTTATTGCATTTAATGTTTGTTTGTTTTTTGTGGTGAAACATTAAGTGTTCGGTAATAGAGTACAGTACCAAACGATCCAACAACCCTCTAGATTAAACACCCCAAAGACCCAAACCCAATTCTCATTTTCAATACAGTCACTCGACAGTTTTGTCCCAAGTCATAAAGTCCACACACGTATAAACGTTCAGCTTTCCGGTTGGAGTATCCGGTCACAATCAGAATAAATTTTCTCCGAAAATTGCAAAGAATAGAAAATGTATATCCAACTTGAACAACACGGAGAACTTTGAATATATAATCACACCACAGATAAAATAATTTCAAGAAATAAAATGGGCTATCTTACCTCCTTTTAGCGGTCACCAATGCGATTCTTGTCGCCATTTCTGCTACAGAATTTTACAAGTCCAGATAATACGCCCTCACCGTCATCGCGCGCGGATAATATGCACAAAGGTAATTTCCCGATTTAAAACAAAAATGACGCAGTCTGCACCCGGGGTTTTCCCTAAAAATTAGCGTGCACCTAGTACTGAAAGGGCGGGGTCACTTTATTTGTTCCTTTTCTTGCAGTTTGATGTTTAGGTGCCGCGTAATTGTTTTGATGTTGTAACTTCTAAGAACATTTATCTAGGTTATCTCGGGGTTCTAGAAAATGCTGGAAATTTAGCTTTATATATATCTATTTTCTATCACAATTATTAGTTTTTTTTAATGATTGCAATTTGACATAAACAAGCACATACAGGTATAGGGCTTGCCCTGGGGTGCCAACGGAATTAGGTACACACAAGTCTGATGAGAGCTGTTGTGTCATATTTATTTGGCTACCTAGAGAAAAGCCTTGAAGAATATACATTGTATCATAAATTATAATATCATTATCATCGCTAACTATATACATCAATCATCATCATCACTTCATCAAACGTTCATTGTCGTCGTCATCATATCGTTATTGTCATCAATGTTGTGATATCGTTGTCATCTTCATCATCGATCACCATTCATTCTCTTCCTCATCATCATCATCATCATCATCAGGCCACCATCCGGCCCCCGCCTCTTCATCATCATCATATATAACAAAACCTCCGTCATAACAAACTAATTTTACTGGTATGAGTTCTCTCTATTCATTTTTTGTTTTCATCCTGATATTAATATTTTAACAAGGTAATTTTCCCAAGCTCCTCTTAATAACAAAGTTCACCTAAATACTGATAAAAACTTAATATCAGTCACTAAAACTTCAAACCTTTAATAGTATAAGGAAATCTTCAATTTGAATTTGTAAGGCTGTTTCCATATTTAAAAAAAAAAAAACCGCTAGAGCACTAATCAGACACCTGAATATTATATTTTCGACCCTATTAACATTCCTTCCGAAATCATAAATGTAATTTTGTCTAAACTTCACATTCATCAGATTTTCATCACTTTGGTGGTACATTTGAAAAGTATACTTTTTAAAAAAGTTTAACGCCATTTATGTCATTTAAACCTACCATCATATAACACAAAATATTCTGTACAATGATACATTCCTAACTCATTTTTTTGTAAAGATATGATAACAAAAAGTACCACACGTGTCTTTCCTTATTATTTTCAGCAGGTTTAATGATAAACCAACCCAGGTCGAAAAAACAGTTGACCAGTTGAAAACAAATTCAACTGGTTTTTACTGGTTTTAACTGGCATCAAACGGTAGCAGTTAAAATTCCTGGTTCCCAGTAAAGATAAATGGACAGATGTAGCAGACCAGTTAAAACCAATAGAAATACCAGTTGAAACCAATTCAAAATACCAGTTGAAACCAACTACTTTAACTGGTCTTCATGTACCGGTTAATCTCACTACTGGTTTCTTACTGGTCATGCAGCCTTACTGGGTTCTTACTGGATTCTTACTGGTATCTATTACTGGATTCTTACTGGTTGTTCCAGTTGATTCCAGTGTACCAATTTCCATATTGGAACCAGTTTGCCAAATGGTATCAACTGGTACCAGTTGGCCAACTGGTACCAGTTAGCAACTAATTTTCAACTATTTTTTTTTTACCTGGGAATTAATCAATCTGTCGTTTTCGGGGCCTCTTTTACATTTAGTGTAGTCTTATACTGTCGGCCCTATATTTAGACAGTTTACAGTCAATGTAAAAGAGGCCCTGAAAACCGCCAGTTTTATCGGTCTAGTTAATTATTGGAAATTTTCTTGACATGGTAAAAATGTTTTTGTTTTTTTTTGCACTTAAGGGGGACATACAGTCTAATAGCCATTTTAAAAAAAAAATTACTTTGTTTTATTTTGATGTCAAATTGATCAGTAATATCTGTTGAATGTTCTGTAAAAATTTGAGTAAAAAATAATGCCTACAAGTACTCCAAAATCCAGTTCAAAGTCACATTTATCTCATATTCTAATGACCATTTTGTACAGTAAAGTATAGCATATTAGAGTACTAATTAAAACAGTAATCTCCTTTTAATTGTATTAATTGATGTATATTCAGATGTCTTGCTGCATATATTATCTTCCATTAATGAACTAAATTAATTAATTTTTTTAAAAATTGTCAAAATTGCCTCATTGGGTGTTGTTTACCATTCGGAACGTATATGACGCGATTCAAAATGTAATTCTTTTTATTTTCTTTGTTTTCTCAAAATGGGGATTTTAGGTGAATGGGCGTGATGATTTTTGTAATTGAGAGAGAATTGCATGATGAATTGTCTTGAAATTTGGTGTGCTGCCTTGTGAATGTGTATTCTATAACTTGTATGGATTTGTTTTTGACAAAAATGTTTAAACTTTGAAAAATTAGTCCATGAATATATAATTAGCTAAGCCGAAATTTGATTGGCCAATAAAAAAATCATTAAAAAAAATATATATATATTTAAAAAAAACTAAACCATAGAAAGTAATTGTATTGAGCCCCAGAATGCATATGGCAAGTTTGAAGGAAATTGAATGGTTACTTTGAACGGGAGAACAATAATCGTTTTTTCTTATGTTTTTCTTTGTATGCAAATTAGCTGTGGGTGTCATATTACATATTTTTGAAAAAAGACTTCTCGTTGCATATATAATCAATACATGACATTGCATTTACACTGAAATTCAACAGGAAGCCAAAAAACAACATTTAGTGATTATTTTTTATAGCCTATGTCCCCCCTTAAAAGTTTCACTTTCACCAATGCATATAAGGCTAAACTTCATATTAGTGAACCCAGAGTGAAAGTTAATGACCATGACTTTTTGAACAGGAAATTTTTTGTGGATATTTCAGCCGTTTCTAACAGATTTGATCAAACAAACTTCTTTTTTCCGGCATTATTATGATCTAGCTTGCAATTCTTACATACAGTATTCCTCTATACCTCCCAAAATAACGATTTATTGAAGAGCCCTCTATGCCAGAACTTTACTATACCTTTAAATGCACCTCACTCGCAAATTAAAACACACATACCCAGGCAGAAAACACACAAACACAATAAAATGTGTTTCAAACTTCCTGAATATATATATATTTGTTGATGTGTCACCCCGGCCCCCACAGAAGAAAGAGTATTATACAAAATTCATTTATAGATAGACACTTTATTTTGATGTGAACATAATACATTAATTATGTACAAAATAATCAAGCAGAAATATATCTTATACATAGAAAATAAGTTTTCAAAAGTCTTGGGGGGGGGGGGGGGGGTTGCAGTCTCCCAAGCCTTCTTGCCTTATACTGCGATGTCAAAAGTGATCATATTTCATTTGTTTAATTAAAACACTGTCCCATGCATATTTACACAAGTGTGTGCATTAGGCCAAAAAAAAAAATTTGTTTGATTGGAGTAACGGGCAACCAAAAATTAGGGTAGGTCGGTAGGGATTTTTTTTTTTTTTTTTTTTTTTTTTTGCACAAATACACAAAAACACACACATAACACATCGCAATTGCAAATTCTATTGCAATTTTTTATTTATTTATTTATTTTGTGTAATTATTTTGTTATAAAATAAAATTCAGAAAAAAACCTCTAGGGTCGGCGTGCATTAGCGCCGATATTTTTAGGGGCGGGCGGGTTACGCCAATCCAACCATTTATTTTTCATGGCCTTATGAACTATTCCTTCTACAAATACTCCACCATTAATAAAAACAATTATTCATTTATCTTGACTTGCATCCACTCTCATACGAGTTTCAATATTAAACTCCAACTGGTACTCAAAAGAAAATGGACTTTGGGTCATGAGCTCTTGATAAAACTTCATGTGCTTTCACTTCTCCTCTTCTGCAATAAATCTGTGTTGTTGTTTTTTGCTTGCAATGTGAAAACATAAAAGATGATATCTGGTCAAAATATCCCAGAACAATTTTTTGTTAACATCCCCCCATACTTTACTCAAATAGTATCCAACAATAGTACAGAAAGGAGTTAATCATTCCATTCAAAAGTTAAATTTTCAAGTTTTCAATATTTTATTAAAAGTAACAATTGGAGTAGATCATGTGATGATCTCTCAAAGAAATGAACATAAATAAATAAATTCATGAACTTATAAATGCAGACATTTTGTCAAGGGTTAAAATACAAGCAATTGTACACAATAAAGTTTTAATCATTCCCACACTTACTTAAAAAAAGAAATTCAGCATGTAAGGATCTCATTAAAAGTTATATTTTAAAAGTGTAATCAAAATGCTTCTGAAATACCCAGGAATTGTAGAGTGCAACAGCATAAACAAAGTACTTAGATTTCATTAAAAAACAAAGTTGAACAATTACTTTTTTGTTAGAAGGATGTGCAGTGCTAAATGAGAGTTTATAACTTAAAACTATTTCCTACCAGATTTTGAAATCCCCATAGAGTTTAATACAGCTAGGACCCATCAGGCTCCTGTTTAACTGACCAAGCCATGCGAGCAAAATTATACATTATACTTAAATATACTTACTACAAAGTGAATATCTACATAATAGAAGAGCATACAACAAAATAAACATGATTTTATCAATTTCAAAGGGAGGGGAGAGGTGGGGGGGGGGGGGGGGGGGCTACACTCTTCACACAATATCATAGAAATATATTCTTTGTACAAAAACAAAAACAAAAAATCTTAAAATATTGCAGTGCTCGAAATTAGCCCAGTGCCACTAAAAATTAGCTTCAGTCCAACAAATTTCATTGATGCTCAACTCCACTGTCCAAAATTGGCATCCAAATATAGCAAATTTGTAAATGTTTTTCTTCGTTTGTTAGAGCCACCAGATTCAAGTTTTGGGCCACTAGAATTGGACAAATCGTTTTACTTGCTCGACCGGGCTACAAGGCAAAAAGGTTAATTTCTAGCATTGCATATAGAGTTTTTCTTCCTCCTCTTGCATCACCATGGTCAAGACATCTCCTGCTTCCCATCTTGTGTGATATACTCCGACTGTGCCGACTCATGCTGCTTCTCTCTCACCATGTTGGTTAAGAAAAACTCTCCTGCATTGTGAACAAAAATAGAAAATGTGATGAATATAATTTTATGAAGAAAAATGCTGCTGAAAACTGCTTATCTGCTAAAATATTGCCAGTGTACAGTAATAAAATAAGAGTCTGATCATAGCAGAATAGGGCAAAATGACCATCAAGGAATGCGATAGCCCCAATATGATAAAGTCCTTTGCAGTTGTTGGTGTTCTCTATATGGTTATGCTACATTTTATTCTGGCTACAATTGCACCCAAAGTTTTTCATCACAATAATGTTTTCGTAAAAGTGAGGGATATGGTTGGCTGGTTCATGCTTCGGGTTTGGGTTGGGGTCACTGTTAAGTGTGGTCTGGGTTAAGGTTAGGATTAGGGTCATTGTTAAGTTTGGTAAGGGTTAGAAATCTTTCTTGCTTTTAATACGAAAACTTAATTGCAAAGCAACTGTTGGTGCCGCAAATGAAATAGAATCCTTTTTACCACGCTGGGCAAGATACACTCCTCTGCATTTTGAAAGGAAAGGGAAAGTGAATGGAGAGAAACGTAGTTTAGTTTAACTCCTTTAGGAGTTGGTTCCAAAGAATGCAGTGGGTTATACATTTCCTTGGCTCTTCCAATGGCATCATAAGGAATAATACTACCTGGAAAAAAAAACAAGAGCGTTAGATGACTATGATCTTGGTTGAATTATAAAAAATGTCTTAGATCATTCAGCTAGTAGAGTAAAGAAAGAGAATGTTGTTAGTCTAACTCATTAACGATGGTAGTCAATATGCACAAACATGATGCTTTCTACAGACTGGTAGCTAAACTTACACATTCTCACTGAAGAATGAAGGTACAATGGCTTATGACAGATTCTGGAGACTGCTACATCTCCGGACTGGGGGAGCCGAGCCCTCAGTTGAGAGCGAGTAGAACATCGATCTTCGGGCAAATGCCCTGGATACAACATCTCTGACTGGATGGTCCATTGAAGGAGGGATCAATGACTCATCAATGGGAACAGCAAGAGAAGAGCGGGCACTTCCAACGGATGAGAGCGCGTCGAAGAATACCTCACTCTCCTCTTCATCATCAGTAGCATATGAGGGACGAGGATGGAAATGTCTAGGAATTTCAGGGCTGGCGAGGGATAGGAGGTGTCCGGGAATCCCAAAACTGGGGATACGTTGGTGTTGTCCAGAAATCTGAGAGAAGGAGAGAGGATGGAGGAGTTCATAAGACGTTGAGCCGGGGCGGGATGGGAAGTGGAGTTCCTCGAGGGAGATGGAGTAGCGGTAGAGCATAAGGGGATGCTCAGCGTTCAGCTCTCCATGGAGGAGTCCAGACACCCTCCGGTGGTGGGGCCTGGGGCTCAATTCCTCGTTCCCAATGTTCCAGGGTGACTCGAGGGCGAGGGAGGATGCGTTGGAGGAGCAGCAGAGGATCTCCTCTCTGGACATGGAGCAGCGGTATCTCATCAAGGTTGATCCAGTCATAGGGTGCATCATTCCCCAATTGCTCTCATTACCACCACCTTGCATCATCATCATAGCATTGTCCTCTGAATCAAATGGTTCATCATCCTGCTCATCATCTGAGATGCTAAGGACAGTTTCCTTAACGTCTGGAAGCATCTCTCCTGGTCCCATCTGCCCGTCTCTTTTAGCACCCTCCCAGAAGACACTGTCCATTCTGTCCTCCCTTATCACTGTATCTTCATCTCCAACAGAATCCTCATTTGATCCTTCTCCTAATTCCCCTTCAGAGCTGCTTGACATGTATCTGACCTCTGCTGAAAGGGGTCTTTGGATGTCATCCATACTTTGGAATCCTGTTCCATTTTTGACAGAATCTGACAAATCATTTGTCCCATATTCTTCTAAATCTGCCGAAGGGAGTCTGTGGGTGGCAACAAAATCAAGATCCCCTGCATTGTTCTTGAGCGAATCTGACATACCTGTTCCAGAGAATATCAAATCAGTTATCCTATCCTCTCCAATATCTGCTGAAGGAGGTCTCATATCACTCAATGAAATAATGGATCCTGCAACATTTGTCAGTGAATCCGACATAACTGCTCTGGGAGAAACTTTCATATCTGTCCCTCCTACCACTTCCATAAGGGGTCTTTGGGCGGCAACTGATGCAAGAGATCCTTCAATATTCTTGACGGAATCTGACACACCTGCGCCTGGGTCCTCAAGAGCACTAACTTCCTTCAGAACTTCCTCCTCGAAGTACGTCATCACAGAGTGGAGACTCATCATGTCATCTTTGCCGAAAAGATCACTGTCCCGCCCACCGTGCGAGCCGGCAAGACTCAGCATTCTTGATGGATCACCAAAAACGTCATCGATGTCTTCCTCTATGTCCTTCTCAACCTTCAGACACAGGGAATTGCTGCTGAAGATGACGGAACCATCCCCTCCATAATCCTTGCTCCGCTTGTTTCTCGATGGTCTCTTGTTCTGCCAAGGCCAGGTGTAGGACCTTACACCGCTCCTCCCCGCCTCCTTTCGAAGTTGCACTGGCAAGTCCGACTCTTCCAAACCCTTGAAGCCCACACCTCTTGAACTATCATCATTTGTGCTCAGACACCCACAACACCTCGACGGAGAGTTCCTTGACTTGCTGGAGACCGCACCACTCACTACCACGGACACAAGAATAATTAGCAACAAGACGGCAGCGAGGAGAATTAACTCCATTCTGAATGTAATTATGCCTTTGTGCTTGTGTCGTAATTGACTAAGGAAATACATGCAATTCTGCACAGGCAACTTTTTTTGCGCATCTAGTTTCCTCCTTCTCAGTAGCCAAACTATAACATAATGTAGAAATATGAATATGGCACACACCTACGCTATTAATAAAATCATTACTAGGATGGGATGTGAAACCTACTCTACAATACTCAATCATACATTATAATACAATGAAAATGTCTTGGATGGCATTGCAACATAGCAATATACTAAGATATACTTATAACACACACACACACACACACACACACACACAGCCTTCCTTATCCTGAATTTATGGGTATGGCACTCACATGCTAAGTTTCAGTTATGAAACCAATTAAAATACAAGAGCACACAAGTTTATAAAAGAAACTGAAACTAAGTAACAAGACTATAAATAAATGAATGATAGACTGACTGACTGAATGAATGAACAAATGAACAGTCACACTAACAAATGAACACCCAAACAAACAAAAACAAAACAACAACAAATAACAAACTAACGAATGAATAAATGAATGAATGAACGAACGAACACAACTAACTGACACTGACGGAATT
Source organism: Echinarachnius parma (assembly GCA_037951105.1). Taxonomy (NCBI): domain Eukaryota; kingdom Metazoa; phylum Echinodermata; class Echinoidea; order Clypeasteroida; family Echinarachniidae; genus Echinarachnius; species Echinarachnius parma. The sequence continues at coordinate 57,202 of JBAMJV010008113.1, forward strand.
AAAATAACTGACTAAATTAATTAATGAAAGACCACATGAATTATAAGGACGTACTTATTCACTAAAGGGGGCTTTTCAACTGCATGTCCACTATATAGACAGGGACATAATGATGTCACAGTAAAAGCAGTGTGCATGCTATCGCGCATCGTCTCCTCTCAGTACCAGGTATCTGTTTAATAGTGGACTAGACAACAGGAGCAGACTTGCGGCGCATGCACACTAACTTAAAGGAGGGGGAAAATCCCGGCTTTGATTCAGGTTCATAGCTTTAAATATGTGCCTTTATTGATATACCACACTCTTTTTTTCAAAGAAATCCTTAAGTTGGGAAAAAAAGGTAAATTTCATGCAACTTTTTTTGCTTTATTTCGCATCAGCGTTCCATGCTCCTAAAAAAAGTCATTTATAGCAGAGCGGGAATGTGCGCACGTGTCACCCGATTCATGACATCACATGCAGACCGCAACGCGGAGGAATGTGCATTGTTTACATGCAGAGCCTATGACTTGCTTGTAAAACAAACTCGTTTTTGCTTGTAAATTGAGGTTTTACTGAAAATGCTTAAGAATTGCTAAGAAATGAATTGTAGCAGGATGCAGCTACACATCTGAGTGTATATCGTCCATGATATAAACCTGAACAAATGTTTGCAAATATTGAAACAAATGGAAATAATATCTCTGTGTCAACGTGAGTATTGCACTCAGCGTGTACGTCTATGACCGAGCTAAACTGCGATTGCCTGCAGGTGACGTCACAAAGATGACGTCATTTTTTGTTCGCCCGGGTCTCAGTTTTTTTACGGGGGTTCCGAAAGTGAATTTACAAGTTGATTTTTTTATTTTACCGGGTTTTCCCACGAGGAAAATATGTTTTTATTAGTAATCTTCATGAAAATCTACCTTAGATACAGTAAAACCCAATTTTGAGGCAGTTTTCTTGTCACCATACCTTTAAAGGGGACCACCAGGCAAAGAAGAACACACAATTACATGTTTTGGTACCGTTGTGTGATATCAAATAGATGCCTAACACTTTGCAAAGGGTTGTGTAATTCATTAAAAAATGCAATTAATTACCACCACATACAGAACCATTATGGCCTCGTGGTTCTGTACGGGCCAAACGTCTGGGAGTGCGCCATTTCTATTCACGCCTAAGTTTGGAGACAAAAGATTCAAGGACGATGCGTTCGTCCTAGACAAAAGGTCTTTGAATGCAGGCACATGAACAGATGTTGTAGTATAGTGATGCGTTTTTCAATCAAATATATTTTGTCTGGAAACATATTTTTCTGAACTTGTTGGTTGAAACTGGAAAGGACTACAAAAAATGTTACCTTTTATTTATAAGAATATTATTTATGGGTGGTGGTACCCTTTAAAACCATGAATTGAAAAAGCCCCTATTGATGAATGAATGACTATTTACCAGCTTTGTAAGAAGACCTGACCAGAGGCCCACTGGCTGTGTAGGAAAAGCCCAGCTTGTTGCCGACCTTCTCCCAGTAACTGAACTTTTCTGGCGTCACATACTCAGCAACTTTCAGATGCCGCTTTGTTGGCTGCATGTACTGTCCGAGCGTCACACAGCTTACGCCGGCAGTCTGCAGATCTAATGAATAAGAACAATATAGAAAATGCTAACTGTAAATTCCATTACACCCAAATGCTACAGTTCCTGTACTTTTGTACGGGACCGAATGGAAGCTCCTCGTTATAACAAGGTTCCACTGTACTATAGCCCATAACTCTGCATTATTCAAATTATTTCAATGGTACCTGGAAATACTTGTTTTGATAATTATCCAACTATCAATAATGCAATAAATATATTATTAAGATACCTGGAGATATTTGTTTTGATAATTATCCAGATATCAATAATGAAATACATATTAATTTTATGATTTCCAGACAGTTATTTCAAATACAAATATTTTTATAAAGGAAAATGAGCAAAGAAAATTGGGCTTTCCCGGGAATCAAACCCGAGACCTCCAGATTTCTAGCTCAGTTGGTAGACCACCCGTCTAGCAATCCAGGTCCCTGGTTCAACTCTTGGTCCCAATTTTCTTTGCTCATTGTCATTTATATTATATATTTCTGGTCAGTTATCCCTATGTTTGAATTATGAGACCACAATTATAAGTATAAGACCACATCAAAACCATCAGATACCTTTCATCGTTTGGAAGACCTCGTCATCCGTCTCACCAAGGCCCAGCATTATTGAAGACTTGGTGAACACACTCGGTTGTGATTTCTTTGCATGCTCTAAAACAGACATTGTTTGCTTGTAAGTAGCACGTGGGTCACGCACAAACCTATTAGAGAGAAACATTTGATAAGTTTTACAATGTATCTAAATTCACAGGCATTCAATGGGTTGCAGCAAAGTATGCGAGCACTTGGAGGGGAATCATTCTCCTTTAGAAATCCATACACATTCCGTCGAAAGACGGAACGTGCGCTATATAAGTATCCACTATCATTATTATTATTACTTTCACATAGATTTAAAACACTAAAATACAATTTGTTTTTGAAAGAAATTACACTCAAGTAAAGTTTGAATCACTAGTATATAAGCACTGTAAACGTAAAACTATTAATCTTTCATAATTAGGGTACAAAAAATGCAATCTTCTATTCATTAGTTTAACATAAAATAATGAAATAATCTAAATAAATATTAGACTTGTACTCAATTTGACAAAACTTATCTTGAAACATGTGGACAAAATGTCTTCAAAATTAAAGCACTGCCGTAACACTCACATTGTCAATCTGCTGACAGTCTCAACATTGTGAGCATAGACATCTAGACCAGACGCCGCTACCATCTCCACTGCCTCTAAATCTCCCCTGAAGTCTGGGGTCAGACATTCCACCAGGATGGCTGGATTTCTGCAGGGAAATATAAGACACAATACAAAATAACAATCCCTAATAAAAGCTTTTAAACATCAAAACATTTGCAGATTTGCAACTTCGGCTTTGGCTCAGTTCTACTCAATGAATTCTTTCTAATGAAATAGTTACTATCCAAAACCATTTTTTAAATTGTACTTCTTGTACTTTGAAAGCTATCAAATTGTTACCAACAGCAATGCATTTGTAAACGAACAAGACTGTAATTGTTAAATTATAAGCGCAATCTCTCTATTGTCTGTCAACACTCACTTCATTTTGACCAGATTGAGTGCTGATCAGCTTTACAATTCATGTTTTTGTTATATCTATATTATTTCAATGACAGAAAGAGGGGATGTTTTGATGTTACCAGCTCATATACTGTATATACAGGCAAAAAGATGCAAAATATTTCTGGTATCCTTTTAATACTTACCGACTTTTAACTTCTCTTACTGTTTCTGCAAAGTGAGCCGACCCACCGTCTGGTAAATCTGAGTGGCAAATAAAACAAGCAAGATAAATCCAGGTAATTCACATGAAGTTGGCATCCTCACCCGACGCCAGACGGTCATAAGGTGACAACCAGATAGCGCAGTTATTATCTAACAGCCATCCCCTGATTTCAATTAAATTCAGTTTATTTTAATATCAGACTAAATTAAAAATACACAAAATTGTACAAAACAAATACCAGTTAAAGGGATAGTTGAGTTTTGTTATAGAGGGCGCTACACAATTTTTTTTTTGTGAGATAATGAAAAAGTGAGTGTCAAATTTGAAGGAGCATACAATTTTAATGACAGAATAAACTTTATTTGATCAAAATCAGTTCAGAAACGGCTAAAATATCCATAAACATTTCCATTTGTAATAATTGTGGGGCCCCACAAATATTCGATAATTTTGAACCAGCCATTAATTTTTATTTTTTTAATGCTTCCTCTTTTCAAAAATGTACAAAAGAGGTTTTTAAATAGTTACTGATTATCTCTCTATCTAATCACTGTTTCAACAAAACATCACATGCACAAATTTTATTTTAAATGGTTGGAACCAATGACTTTTTGGAGAGCGCCCTCTTGAGTTTTAACGGCTATAAACAAAATGATCTATCCCTTTAACATGTTTACACAAAACTAACTAAGCAGAATGACAATTGTTTGTGGAAATGGAGAGATCTGAGGATAAGTAAAAGAATGTAAATTCTGATACATGCAAATGACTTAATTAACAAATATTGAATATCTAATTATAATTGCTTTTTAAGTAAAACTAATTTCATGTTGATTTTTAGCTTTATTATGCCAATTGTAGTTAGCAATTTGAAAAGTTATCCATGTATCTCCAAAAAGTTCAAACTTTCCTGTCTTATTTCTTGACTGTTTCTGCCAGAATTTTCACTGACTGATCCTCTCAGTAATCTTCTTGTATCACAAGCAACTTATTTCCTGGGCAGATTTATTCTTGATAGAAGAATGTGATTCTACACTAAAGTAATATGCTATCACTGAATCCTGACTACAACTTGGTAATAAAGAGTGTCCATACCATCTCTGTCAACCGATGTGATAACGATGTAGTCGACTCCCCACGATGCGATGGCAGATGCGGTGTTGACGGGTTCGTTGGGGTCGGGAGGAGGGGGGCGTCTTGCTGTCTTCACCGAGCAGAATCTGCAGCCTCGCGTGCATGTGTCTCCAAGGATCTGGGTGGAAAAATTCACATCAATTAAATTGTCATTGATCGTGACTATATTTCCATATCTCTTGGATGAATACATAAATAAAATCTGCCCTGGGACAATTATAATGTGAAAATGACTACCAAAACTCAAATTTGAAGTTCTTTGTAGAAAATACCTGTAAGTAATATAAATACCACTTATCTTGAGTCTCAGTTTAGATTGTCAATTCCTCTGATGGTCCTCATAGACAGGTTTGACTTTTTCCATATTTCTTGTTAAGTTTTGACTTTTTGTATTGTTTGCTCTATCTATTGTTGCTGGTCGATTTTCGTTTTACATTGATCTCTATAAGACACCTTCAGTACTACATGTACTGATTTTTACTGGAATGATGGATCTCCATAATTAGGGATGCATTAGAAAAATCAAAACTCATTTTATTATTTTGTTTAATACCATTATAAGCCAAATAAGGTACAAGAGAAATTTCAAAGCTCTAAGAGATTTTGTTTGAATTTGACGTAGTCAATAATGGATTACTTCAATGAATTGATCACATCCAACTTCATATAGAGGAACATGTACATCATGCTGCAATACATATTTTACTCCCTCTCTCTCTTCCCCTCCCCCCCCCCCCCCCCCCTCCCCCTCCTCTTTTCGCTCTGCTTGTGAAGATGTGACTCACCATTATAGTAGCTGTAGAAGTTCCATGCTCACCACCTCCCCAGCACTCTCCTATGTTTGGACATTTGGCCTCTTCGCACACCTGTCAAGTAAAATTAAACAATGTATTAACCCATTGTCTATGAGAATTTGTTGGTATCTGCAAGAATCTTCAAGATTGAAAGAGGCAGATTAACCCGAAGAAGATGATGAGAACATGGTGGGCTCTATACTAACTCTGTGTGGTTTTCAAAAACTACTAGTTAACCCATCAAGGACGAGAGCTATTTTACGGCAAAATTAATCATTAATTACCTCTACAAATTGACAAAGTTCCTAAATTTGTTCGACCTTTTAATGACATAAAAATAGGTGGAAAATATTTAGTAATTACAATTTAAGACTAATATGAAGTGACTTTGCCGCAAAGTTGCCAATTTAAATGCAAAAATCTGTTTTTAGTATATCTCAATGTGTTGCCAATTTAGGGATTTTCCTAAATTTTAGCGATCTATGTACTAACACATGTCCGTAGCCAGTAAAACTGTACTGTAGGGCCAGCAAAATATTAATTAAAGTCATAATTTGGGTATCCTGATCAGGTAAATAGATTTTCAAACTAAAAATGACATCTCCCATTTCAAGCCCTCATCTATATGGTTTGAGATGAACATCTTATATTTAATGGTAAGTCGTAAGACACTACTGCAAATGTGTTTATAAACAGCGATTGGAAAAATGTAATTAATCCATTAAAAAACATTCATTAAAGACAGGTCATCAAATTATCCATCCAGCAATTAGTAAAATAATAACACCATGACTGAATGATTGCAATATCAAAACAATAAGAACCATAAAAATCCAAGATTGTATAATAGACATAATGGTGAAAAAATAGACTTACTGTGTGAAGATTGAGATTTCTAAGGTTTTTCTTTATACCGCTGTAATTTTTTCCAATGGGAATTTCTGTTTTTAGCCAGGGTGGTAGTCGTAATCTGTAACAAGCAAAACAACAAACAAACAAAAAGGGAGTTAACATGAGAAAAACACTATGAACAGAATATGACAAATCAGAAACGCATATCTTGAATCATTCACTCAAATTTCATAAAATTATAAATTAATTTATCTGAAAATTGAAGTTTTTTTAAATGTTGTTGTTGTCATTACGGCAATACGACCATTTACATGCCATACACCAGCATGTCAACAACGACATGCTAGCCATGCATTGTTTATGCAATGCCTACGACATACAGCAGTATGGAATGTCTAACTGGTATGCAGCGAAAAAATTAATATTTTTATTTCGGGGGCTCCTTTTTCGGGGACTACTTTTATCATCTCGGGGGCTACAAATTTCCGGGCTCTTTTTCGAATTTCAGGGGCTACTATTAAGCTCTAATGCTGTACGTGATCATCTTATAAGCATTTGATCACGATCCAAAAAGAAAATCCAACCAAAATCCCCAAAATAAAAAATAAAAATTGTTGGGGCTACTTTTTTTTTTTTTGTGGGGGGGGGGGGGGGGCTCTTTTGGGCATTTCGGGGGCGAATTCGCCCGCCGCCCCCGTGTATTTTTTTCGCTGCTGGTATGAGTGTCAAAGCCTACCTTTTAACTCCCTTCTCCTTCTTCAGCAGGCCATCATATCCATGGTCATCCTGATCAACATCAAAGTCTCCATCGATAAAGTCCGCCAGGCCTGGTCCCGCCGCGATTTTATCCTTCTGATCCTGTGTCAGTGTTCCATAGCTTCTGCATGAACAGCTGCTAGCGTATTGCGAGTTCTTTGCACACGTTAGTCGCTGAAAGATAAACGCATTCAATGTATCTCGTATGAAAATAACGATCTCACAAAATAGTTCTAAATGTTACTGTGCTGTAACCGATCATCGGATCGGCATGCCGATCACGATCCGATCATACATGATCGGACCGTTTTTGCCGATTTCGATCATGCAGACAAAATCGGAAGATCGGATCGGGAAAAAAAAAAAAAAAAAATCCGTTTTTTTTTCTTTGGAAAATGATCCCAAAAAACATATTTTGGGAATATAAATGAATACCAAAGCAACATATCTACATATGAATAAGCCCAATGTAATCTTGTATGGGTATGCTTTCATTTAAAACTGATTACCTCTCCTTTTACAAAATTATTCGCGCCGATTTTGAGCTTAGTCCCATGTGTTTCTGAAAGGTTACGCCAAATTAATCACATGGGACTAAGCTCAGAATCGGCGTGAATAATTTTGTAAAAGAAGAGGTAAGCAGTTTGAAATGAAAGCATACCCGTACAAGATTACCTTGGCCTTATTAATATGGATATATGTTGCTTTGGTATTCATTTATATTCCCAAAATGTGTTTTTGGGGGATCATTTTCCAAAGAAAAAAAACAACTAATAATCCGATTTCGAAGATCGAAAACATTTTGCCGATACGATCAAACGATCCGATCATCAAGGTCAGTTACAGCACTAGTTTTGGCTCATTAACTCATGAACTTATATTTGTGTGGTTCCACATGCTCAGATTAGAATAGACAACAACAAAAATAGTAATGCTGTATTGCTGTAAGTGACCTTCATGATAGGATTGTTTGACCTGATAGCCAAACTTTGAAGTTTGATCTATGATCGAAATCAGAAGCAAAAATTGGACAGCATAGCTGCATGCATTTTGTTTTTATACTAAGATTAGTAAATGAGCTGTAGAAAGGCCAATAACCATTCTGCCATAATGGTCTTTTTATCTACATCATTTCCCTAGTGAATCATAATTTAACTGATATCATGTTTATTCATGCTGTGAGGAAAGATTTGGAGTTGGAAAGTTTATCAGATTGGACATTTCATTGCATCTGCCACACTATACAGGGTGGCCCAGCAAAAAACGGAACTGGGCACTTCCCAAAATATACTAACAAAATGATTATGTCCATCAGTAGGGTATCTTTTCCAATGAAAAACGATACCAAGAACAGAAATATTGGTCGTGTAGTTTTTGTTTTAGGGCGCTCTGAGTGACACCATGTCAGGTTCCCATTTTTGTCAATTTTTACTAAGTCAGTGCCTGATAAATCGCACTTACCGCCCGTCATATCATCAAACAACCATTCCCATTCTCTAGGCACACAGCTCGTTGTTCAATGCTATGATGGGCAGTAAGTGCGATTTATCAGGCACTGACTTGGTACAAATTGACAAAAATGGGAGCCTGACATGGTGTCACTCAGAGCGCCCTAAAACAAAAACTACACGACCAAAATTACTGTTCTTGGTATCGTTTTTCATTGGAAAGGATACCCTATCCGATGGACATAATTATTTTGTTACTATATTTTGGGAAGTGCCCCGTTCCGGTTTTTTGGGCCACCCTGTATAGCCTGGCTACCATTTCCCTGCATAGCTCATCAATGCACAGATTTAAAGTGTCAATCAAAGCATGATCAGATTGTGATTGAATGCAGATTCGAACCTCAGCATACAATCGATCAGGATCCAATCATGCCATGATTGACACTTTCATTTATTTATTTCTTCTGATCTGCGCATAAAAACAAAAATAAAATGCAGATTTTTGCTTTGTTTTGCATACTGTAGTATTGATTTTCTTTATTCATCAATAATACAACATTATATTAATACAAATTGAAATATTATGTTTTACATTATATTGAAAAATTATGTTCACAAGTAATTATACAAAATTAAACGTTTTATCATGTAATAACTAAATATTGACATACAAACATTACAAGAATCATAACTCTAGAGAACGCCAGCGCGAAGCGCTGGTATTCTAGGTCCAGCTAATACTGCCCCCAAATTATACATTTTATGTGCACGATAATTGTGCTTAAAATGATTATGATACGGTACTTACCACCGATGTGCGCACAAATATGTGATACAACTTTGGGGTGGATAAAAATGATGATTTTTCGCACCATTCCGCATCAAAATGAGTGATTTATGCACCTCCTCGACTTCTCTCCGTGTTGTATCGCGACTTCTGGACGATCGATGACCGTACGTACGTACGACCACTAAACGCACGCGTCATGATACAACACGGAGAGAAGTCGAGGTGCATAAATCACTCATTTTGATGCGGAATGGAGCGAAAAATCATCATTTTTATCCACCCCAAAATTGTATCACATATTTGTGCGCTCATCGGTGGTAAGTACCGTATCATATGTATCATTTTAAGCACAATTATCGTGCACATAAAATGTATAATTCGGGGGCAGTATTAGCTGGACCTAGAACGCCAGCGCGAAGCGCTGGCGTTCTCTAGAGTTACAAGAATCATAGACATAGAATGAAGAATCATTTGTTTAAAAAAGATATAAATTATAAACAAACTAAAAAAGAAAGAAGAAGAAAAAAAATAGAGAGAAATAGATTAAATATCCTTTGATAAATCTTTCTTGAAGTTTGGAATCACACTCACAGATTCACATACAGACGTACAACTTACAATAACAAGGTCAAGGAAGAAACCAATTTTTTTTTTTTTTTTTTCATTCCGATTTTCGATCATAAATCAGACTCAAAGTTTGCCGATCCGATCATCAAGGCCAAGGTCATACATTATACAGCATTACATGTTGGCATGAAGATCTACACTCCATCCTGTCCAGAGGCAGAGATGATGATGATGATGATCATCATCATAGATAGGGTATTTATGCAGCCAGCACATATCACCGCGCCGAAGCTTGCCACGACCACGTTCTAGCTCCAACCGCCACCGGGGCGAAGCAGGCGGAGACTTCTCCCACGACACCGTAGTTAATGCGTAGCCCGTAGTCGATAGAATTAGAAAGCTAAAAGCAACTTATATGACGGGAAACAAGTATAAATATTGCTTGTAATCACTTTCCCCTTGAAATTGAGATTGAGAAAGATATTCAAGTATACTTACCGAAGAAATTAATGGCGCAATTCGTCTAACTGACTTCATTTTAATTTACTGAAAGTCAAGCCTGGCTGCTGGCAGAAACTAAGTTGTGATTACGAAAGTCTCAATAACCGGGACTAACAGACAATTACCGCATAAACTCTGGGTGAGCCGTTAAAGTGGTCCGTTCGCGGGTATTGAGTAAAGTATATTGTGATCGCAAAGAGCCGAGGATAACCAAAGACCACCAATAAAAACCGCAGAGGCTGAGATATCCACTGGCAAGTACTGCACTACACCACTTGAACCGTGGGATCAAATCATACACAATTGTCACCACTGCTGCATGCTTGTAGCTGCCATTTTTGCCCCGGCGCTCCTGAAAATAATTTTGGAAACAGTGCAGGTGCATCAGTTTGCTTTGAGCCTTCTGGAGGAACATCATGGCGTCGCCCCTGTTTTTGGAGGATTTGATTTTACCAACCGTTATTTCTCTTTTACATGCTTATCAACTGGGTAAGTAATAATAAGATTATGGAAGACAGTAAATTACTAAAATTACTACTAAATAACTAAATTAGTGTAATAATTGCACTGCATAATAAATAAGATCTGACTATTTGTGTCGGTCGATCAGTCGACTTCAACAATGATCACGGTCTATAAACAAATAAGATAAAGAAAGATACCCTTAATTAACATCAGAATATAACATAATCCTCTATCTCCCCCCAAGTCTTTGGTGCCAAAAAACCGAAAGTCTAACAGTGCGACAAAGACTTAAGATATGACTCAATAATCAACGACAAGTATAAAAATGTAAGAACAAGAAACATAAACGCGAACCAGGCTAAAACGAAACCTAACACATGACGGAAGGTCATCAAAGAACTACCAAAACAATAAATGCAATAGCCAAATATCATGTTAAAAGTCCAAGACATAGGGCAAATCGTTCGAGTGTCAATGTCACATGTCATAATCTGAGTGCCAGGCGGGTTTGGCTGGGCGACGGGTAGATCGCCTAGAAGGAGCACTGGCCCGTCTGGGGGGCTGGGAAGGCGACAACGGAGGGTTAACACCGACGGGCGTTAGCGGCCGCAACTGCGTGTCGACAGACGAGGGGACAGGATCAACCACAGATGGGCGAAGAGGACGACGGGGCGTGCCATGGACCATTCCAGAAGAAGCGGCAGGGGTCGTTGGCGTTGCCCGGGCAGGGGGCATGACAGGTCCCGGCGGGCTGGTGGCAGGGGTGTCAGGGCACGTCAACGGTGGCGGCAGGGCTGTCGCAGGGCCGGAAGCGGGATCCCCAGGCCGATCAGTAGGACGCGGCAGGGCCCCAAGGTCTGGCCGCAGGATGGGCTGCCGAGTACCCTGACGAGGTGTGCCAAAGTCACCGTCCATCACCAAGGGAGGGGGTCGTGGGTACACTGGAACGTACTGTCTCAGGAACTTCCTGTTCCGTAGTGTAACTCTCCCGGAGCCGTCGACGCGGATCACGTATTGGTCGAACTGGCGTACTTCGACCACTACCCCAGTCTTGTCCCATTTAAGGGGGTGGGAACCCATCTGGTTCTGTACGCGGACATGGTCACCAACCGTAAGGGGCGGAAGTCGCTTGGTGTGCTCCGACCAGCGTTCAGCGCTTCTCATGTGGCGATTGCGCAGCGCATCTTCCCGAGCCGCGAAGGTCTCGCACCAAGTGCGGTGAGGCTCATATTTGCCGGGCGCAACCGGGATGAAGTCCCGAATAGGATGACCGAATACGCACATGGCGGGGGAGAGCTTGGTGTCCCTGTCAGGCGTGTTCCTGTACTGAAGCATCGCACGTTGGAATGCGTCAGTGTCAAGGGCACCGGTAGGGCTGGTGTTGTCCAGGAGAAGGCGCTTGACCGTCTTCACACCCACTTCTGCGCGACAGTTGCTATGGGGGTATGCCACGGAGGAGAGGCGATGATGGATACCCCAGTCCTGGAGGAATCGACGTGTGGCTGCTGCCGTAAATTCGGGGCCACCATCTGAGGCCAGCTCGTCAGGGATGCCGAATGTGACAAAGATGCGTCGCAGGCAAGCGGTGAGGCCATCTGCGCCGTGGGTAGACCTCTCAACGATCGGCCAGTTGGAGTATCGGTCGACGACGACCAAGTAATTGCAGCCTTTGTAATGGAAGAAGTCGGCACAAATACATTGGAATGGGTAGACCGGGGACGTCAGCGGAGTTGGCGGCGAACTAGGGTTGGACGGCGCGATCCGATTGCAATGGTCGCACCTAGCACGAAGGGTGGAGATGGCAGGGGTGATGCCAGGCCAGAAGACAGATGCCTCTGCCCTGGCAGTCATGGAGGTGACCCCCTGGTGGGCAGCATGAAGGTGGGTCAGCACTTCCTCCCTGAGAGAAGGGGGGATAACCACGCGGTCCTTGTAAAGCACAACTCCGTCAACTGTATAGAGATCGTCCCGAAACTGGAAGTAGTCACGGAGGGGGCCTGGGAGTTCATGGCGGAAGGCTGGCAGGCCGGACTCGACGAAGCCAACGAGGGAATGCATGTCCTCGTCGCTGGCTGTAGCAGTACGCACCCTGTCCCACGTGACAGATTTGAGGCGAAGGGAGTCCAGGGAGGACACGGAAGACGAGAGGATACCTGATTCGATGGCGTCAGCATCCGTGTCAGCGCGAAAGCCAGCCATGAGTGTCATGGGTTCTGTCAAGCTGTTTGGGGGAGGACCAATGGTCGCGACATCGTCAGGCAGGTGAAGCTTCAGAGGCGCACCAGTCGGGTGACGTGAGAGACAGTCTGTTGCACGGTGTCGGACACCTGGGACATGGACGATCCGGAACCTGTATCGCAGGGTTTTCTCTTTCAAGTTCCTCAGACGGGGGTTGGGGATGTCTGCCAGGGAGCGGTCAGTGAGGATCTTCAAAAGGGGCTTGTGGTCGACAGCAAGGATGAGGTCCTCACATCCAAGTACGAAGTATCTGGCCTTGTCTAGGGCATCAGCCACGGCGAGGGCCTCGCCTTCGATCGGAGCATAGCGCGATTCAGCGGCGTGCGTGAACCTGCTGCCTACAAGCGTGATTTGCCATCCCGTGGGACAACAAAATGGTTCCGAGGAATTGCAGGTGCAGTGTTTCTGGAGAAGCCAGAAGCCAATGCCATGCTTTGACCAATCTGTAGCCAGGCAAGTGGGCTTGCTCGGGTCAAAGATCCTCACACCCTCTTCGATTTCATTGGCGATGATGGCTTTGGAGTCATCAAAGGCACTCTGGAGCGCCTCGTCCCACGTGAAGGCTGTGGCAGGCTTCAGGAGCTGGCGGAACGGCAGCATCTTTGCAGTCATGCTGAAGGCATAGGACACTTGGTTGACAAGCCCGAACCAAGAGCGCACGTCGGTGATGTTCTTTGGTGTCGGGAAGTCCAGGATGGCCTGTAAGTATTTCTTGCATGGACGGACATTGTCGGGGGTGATCTCAAATCCAGCAAACTCAACAACATCTGCGCCCAGCACGAACTTGTCAGGGTTGAGGGTTACGCCATTCCGACCGCAGACATCCAGCCACTCGACAGCTTGGAAGTAGCTATCCGCCAATGTGTCCGCCCATAGCAGGACGTCATCCACACATTTGGTTTTGTTGTGAATGTCCGACACGATCTCGTCATAGCGTCTGGTGTATCCATCACCGGAGGCAATGTACCCTTGAGGGGCTGTCTTGTAGCGGTATCTGCCCCAGGGGGTAATGAAGGTGGTCAGGTGGCGGTCCTCTCTGCAGAGTGGCACGCTGTGGTAACCATTCCATGCGTCAAATACCGTTTTTTTCTTCATGTGTGGCACCGATCGTGCCTGGTGAAACGGCGACAGTGTGTGATGCGTCTCGCGTGTTGCGTGGGCATTGAGCGCCTGGAAATCGACAGTTCGTCTCGGTGTGCCATTCTTCTTTGCGCAAACTACCATCCGATGACACCAGGTAACAGGCTCGCCAATGGGGACCGGTTCCAGCACACCCAACTGCACGTCATGATCTAATCCAGCTTTCACAGCATCCCGCCAGTGGAGTGGGACAGGTACTGGTGTGTGATGCGCAACTGGATCAGCGTCGGGGTCGACCATCAGTTTCAAGGGAGGGCTGTCCATGAGGGTCAAGGGTTGGTGTTCACAAGTGTTGAATGTGCTTGATTGGTAGTACTTGAGGAGGTGCTGTTGTAGCTTCAGACGGTTGTCATCAGTGGCAGGAAATGGCAGCGTCGTCGGAGGCGGTGGGGGCCGTTGACGCCTGGGGCAGTTACAAGTTTCTCCAGGGCCGTCTTGAAGGGCTGCTTGCGTACCCATCTGGTGTGCCGGCTGGGTGGTACCCAACGTAGGGAAGGTATCAGGAATGATCTCCAGGGCGATGCATGCCTCCTTGCTGAGGAAGAGTCTGTCAGAGCTGTCCGTGACATAGGTCATTTGCCGAGTTTCAATAACCTGTCCTCGCGCGCCTCTGCCAGAGAAACGGATGATGGCGGCCCCAAGGATCCGGATGCCGCCGTTTGTAGCGGTGTGCATCCGCATGTCGACCGGTAGGAGATCTGATTGGCGTAAACCAATGCGGCGGATGACCTTCATACCAGCAAGGCAGCTCTGGCACCCTGTGTCCGCCATAGCAGAAACAGAGCAAGACACTGTAGGGGTAGATAGGTTGAAACCGAAGGCATTGTAGTCATCAGGCACGATCCTGACGGTCACGTCAATGAACGGCTGGGGCGTTGACCGTTTCTTGAGCCACGTATTGGAGAGGTCGTCATACACGTGGTGGTCGAAGGGGACTGCTGATCCACGATGAGGCCTTACTGGAGCGTGGCAGGAGCAAAGGGCATCAAAGATAGCGCCTTCATTAGCACTTGGGGCGCCGGGTGATGAACGTTTAGGTTTGTCCTTACTGCGGCATACGCTCTCCATGTGATTGGGCCTATCACAATGTGTGCACCTGTGGCCATATGCTGGACATTGAGTTTGACGGACGCGGGCTGGGGCACTCTTCCCATGTCCTCTCCTGCCGCAGTAACCACAGGGGTCCTGTTGCTCCTTGACAGTTGTCTGCTTGGCCTTCCTGTAGGTGCTGCTAGCCGCATCCACTGATGAGTGGGAGTCCAGGAGCGAGGAGGCGGATCGTTTACCGGCTTCTTTGGCTTCGACGAACTGGAAGACCTCCTCCAGCATCATGTCCTGATTCTTGTTGCCAAGGAGGTCAAGCTGGATTTCGGGGTCGCTGATGCCCCGAGTGAGGACATCCCGCATGATGGCGTCAGTGTAGTTAACGTCGGCGTCACAGCCGGGGCACTTGATGAGGAATTTGCAGATGTCTGCTTGGCCACGGAGGCGGGCCCCATAACTGCGTACTGTTTCATCTCGGTCCTGGCGCATATTATGAAGCGCGACACGGGCCACCATGGAGTTCTCCTCACGGACTGCCAGGGTCTTGATGGCTGCCAGAACATCGTCCACGGGTTTGCCGGTCAGACTCCCACCAGCTGACCTTGTGAGGTCTCTACGTAGGGGTTCGTCGCAACATTCGAGCAGCTGGATAACTTTGTCCTTGCCGGTGACCTTTGTGGCTGCAACATAATCAGTCCATCGAGACACGAAGTATGCCCATTCTTCACTTGAGCCAGCCGCAGCAACTGTAGGGCGTTTAACCTGCTCCACCTTGGCGGTAGGTCCAGCAGTGTGGAAAGCGCTGTGGGCAGTGATTAAGGCAGCTACAATGGCAGTCTCAAGATCCGGGGTAGTGTAGTCACACCCAGGGATGGGGCAGGCGACGGCAGGCATGGCTGATAGTCACCGTGATCATAAATAAGATCTGACTATTTGTGTCGGTCGATCAGTCGACTTCAACAATGATCACGGTCTATAAACAAATAAAATAAAGAAAGATACCCTTAATTAACATCAGAATATAACATAATCCTCTAATAAGCTAATTTTTTTACTAACCACTCTTTTTGAATATTATGAGAAAATTGTAAAAAACACTTTTGTTTTTCATTTTTAGAAATATGGAATTAGTTATTGCCTAATCAATATTCACTTCATTTTTGTCAGCAGGAAACAAGATCCAGGCATGCCGAAGAAAAAGCACAAGGTCTCACAGAAGGTCATGCTACGAGCCTATGAAGCAGCAAAGAGTGGTACGTACTGTAAGATAATAGCCAAGTTGAAGTGTGTCACTGTACTAAAAGATTAACATTTTCTGTTCTCATGTGATTTAGCTTCAGTTGATTCAGTTCAATATTTTACTTCATAAATTTAAAATAGTTTGCAGTTTTACAATGTTTTTATTAATTACATAACCATAACTTTGTCATATTTTCTTAGCAATTCCATTAAAAAAAATTATTTTGAATTACTTAGAAAATATTCTTCCTTCTAGTTCTAGTTCTATCGAATTGGGAATTAATCTGGTATATATTCCATCCACATTTAATAGGAAAGATGTCCATACGAGAGGCAGCCAAGATCTACAAGATTCCCAAGTCTACTCTCATCGACAAGGTCAAGGGAAAGAGCCCGCTTGATTCCAAGAAAGGACCCAAGCCAATCCTGACGGCTGAGGAGGAGAAAGCCCTAGATGACTGGGGTGTTCGCATGGCTGGCATTGGCTTCACATCCATCAAGACACAGGTCAGTTCAAATAATGAATGGAAAACAAAATTTTGATTTAAAAATCCTGACAATAAAGGAGAGAAAGCTCTTGTTGAAACTGTTGAAGAAACAAAATGGCTGTGGTGAAGATCTGCACGCTTGGGGGGGGGTGGGGGGGGGGGGTAAATGAATACTATATAGATCATCCCCTATGAACAAAAGAAATTGATAACAATTATTAAAACTGTCCTAAAAATCACCTATCCTGACTCTAAAGGAAAGTACAGCCTTTGTCAACTGGTGTGTACAAGAATGGATGTGTAAAAAAGAAAACGGATCGGGGGTCATTGTGAAGTTGTTGCAACACAAACTAATTGTAAATTAATGCAGTCATCCCAGTAAAGTAGCTTTACAAAATTTAATTTATTAGATTTACCTTTTTTGCCCTTCATAGGTCCTCAACACAGTCAAGACGATTTTGGACAAGGATGAGAAAATAGGGCGGGGAAGAGAGAAGCGTTTTGGAGACAACAATCTGCCTGGAAAGGACTGGTGGGGAAGGTTTTGCATGAACCACTCCAGGTTGAGACGGGCAAACGAGCAGGCTCTGGACCGCGCAAAGAGACAGGTCAAGTCCAGTGCGGCTGTGTGCAAATGGAAGACGGGTCTGAAGAGGATCTTCCAACGCTGCGGTGTTAAAGACCCATCGTGCATCTTCACCTGTACCGTCAACAGGTTCCAGGTGGACGGACGTGGCATCGTCGTGGGATGTCACCTCAAGAAGAAGCTGAAGGAAAGGGCCAAGTACTTGACGGTCCTCACAGCAGCATCCGCCAACGGGAAGTTTGTGCCTCCCATGATGGTGTATCCCAGAGACATCGTGGAGGAAATGTTTGAGGATGAAGCCGTGGAAGGCACCTTTTTCACCAAGAGCAGGAATGGTGACATGAACGTTGAACTCTTCTACAGCTGGATAGGAAATCACTTTGTGGATTACATCCCTGAGGGCAAGAATATCTTGCTGTTGATCGAAGGCAACTGGAGTTACGTGGACATGTACGTGTCCAAGCTGTGCAAGGATAAGAACATAATCCTGTACTGCATGCCGCCGAGGTCGTCCTACTTCCAGTCACCCTTGACCTGGGGCTTCTCCCGGCAGCTGCCCAACGAATGGAAGATGGAGTCCATGAACTTTGAGCTGCTCAACCCTGGGTTGAAGGTTGACAAGTATGCCTTCTCAGCAGTCTTCAGCAATGTCTGGACCCACCTGGCTTCAGAGGCACACATCATGACTGCCTTCGAGAGAAGCGGGGTCTGGCCTCTGGAATCTAAGGGTTTGACAAGATCACCAGCGGTCACTGACCACGTCAATGTTTCCTGCTTTGACGAGCAGGGGAATGAGATTGAGGTAGGCATGTATGAAGAGGTCACCAGTGACCACCTCCCAGCCGGCATGGAAGTCCCCTACGAATCTGGTGAGGTGCTGCTGGTCTCCAATCCCAATGTCCTTCAGCAGTTTGAGAAGTCGCAGGGTTTGACGGCAGAGCAGAAGGAAGTGTTTGAGACGCGGTACTTGTTGAATGTAGAGGAACCCAACGATCTGTTGTTTAGCGCCTGGAAGGCACTCAAAGAACTAATTGCTATGAACTCCAATGCAGAGGAGTTTGAGGAAAAGTCAGACACCAAATCCAACAGCGAGGATGATGACAATGATGATGATGAGGAGGATGAAGAAGAAGACGATGATGATAGCCTCCTGGACTGGCTGTCGGACGAGTCAGATGATGATATGGGGGACGACAAAGAAAACGTGCAGGAACAAATCAAAGATTTGCAGAAGAAGATCAGTGATGAAACAGCCAAACTACAAACTCAAACTGAAACAGAATGTGATGGCAATCATAATGATAAGGAGGAGGGGGATGAGGAGTGTGAAAATGACAATGATGACATCCCAAGTCAATCTGCAAGTGACTCTTCAAAGGAGGTGGAAGAGGAGGAAGCAGAAGAGAAGATGAATCACATAGCACCTAAAGTTTCTTCTCCAAGAACAGCAATGTCTCCACTCAAGATCACTAGATACAAACACCATGAAGCGGGAGGGAGGGGGAGGAGACAAGACACTCAACAGATTCCAGTGAAGGGAAGGGTAGGGAAGAGGAAAGCAAAAGGAAGAAGAAGATAGCATTGATTATTTGTTTGTGCCTCGTTTGACAATGGGCCTGCAGAACTCAGTGGACTGGGGAGAAATAATTTATATATTTTTTGTCTCAAATACCTTTACATATTTCCTTTTGAATATGTTTTATTGCGAGGCTATAAATGGCTTTCCATTATTGCTAGGTCCAATTTAGTGTTAAGAACTTAAGTTCAACTAAGAATCTTTGTGCCTCGTTTGAGAATGGGGCTGCAGAACTCGGTGGACTGGGGAGACTTTATTAAGGTACTTGGAGAAAATATTGCAGACCAAGTTGTAAATTTGTTGGCTAAATTCAAAATTATGAATTATTTTAATATATAATAGAAAGATAGAAACATACTTCAGCTTTTAATTGATAGTAAATTTATTAGAAAATTGAAATATTTTGCAGAACCAACTTTTGCTTCAAATACAATTGTATAGTTTTAATTTATAATAAAAACAATGTTTTGCTAAACATGATTTGCTGACAAGATCTTCATATAGCCAGAGCTGGTGACATTTATTGATATTGTGGAGTTTCATTATACCTTTGACCTTGGGACCATAAAAACGATCTTGTTTTAACATGTACAGTGAAACCTTGTTATAACGAGCTCCTCGGGCCCATTGAATTTACCGTGTTTTATCAGATATCTTGTTGTATCAGGGCTTAAAAATATTGAAATACATAGAACCTGGACTTGTGAATAGCCTCACTATATTATGTACAGAGATCATTATAAAGAGGTTCCACTGTAATGGTTATATCAAAATAAAAAAGCAAACAAATTATATAAAAAGCTTGGTGCGGCCAAATTGCATTGTGATAAGAGTGTTTTGTTTTATCAGAGCTATTAAAAACAAGGTTCTACTGTACTGCAATTACTAATTTAAAACATTTATATACAGCAGAATTACCCAGTGCCTTCTAAATGTGTATCTACAAACGTTATATACAAATTCATTTCTGAAAAAATATGAGAATTGGGAAGAAGAGATGGATTTTTATGACATTTTAGGATGAAAAATTTGATAATAAATCAAACATTTATTTTGATAGATCTTAGATTTAATTATTTAAAAAGGATAAGAAATAGTAGATCAAATTTGATAAAATAAACCAGTAAATGAGACAGACACAGAATCTTACTAGCCTGAATTTGCCAAGTTTAATGTTGTATTTTAAATTTTTTTGTTGTCTGTCCTATGTGATTCTCAGATATAAGATCGCTGCAAAATGGAATGTATATCTTTTTGTTGAATTTTCTCAGGACATTGTTGGCGTTAGGCTTGATAGATTGATATCTCTAATCAACATTTTGTTTTGTATACATTGCCAATATCATACTCTTAATCTAGTTACAAACACCATTTAATCCCTTTTTAAGGATTACATTTCAATAAAGAATTGAAATGATTTTTTTTTCAAAATGTGGTTTTATTTTTCTGATAATTCATATCACAGTTCACCAGTGTCAAATCCAACATTACATGGCATTGTATGAAATAAATTTGATCTTGCTCATTATATTGTTGTAAATTATTGTGAGAATATAATACAAATTTCTATCATCAATTATACTCTCATACTCTCAGTCATTTGTTATTCTGTTCCTTTTTGTTGATAAAAGGGGTAGTACAGTTTTGTTAAGGCTGAACTTTAGTAACCAAACCTGGACAGTAACATTATAAACTAATAGTTATAACTCTACCATGCTCGAAAGGTATATAAAATTACAAACGACTAAGTAAAAAGCCTGTTATCATTCAAAAAGAGCCATTAAAACACAAGAGGGCGCTTTCTAAAAAGGCATTGGTTTCAACCATTTTTCATACAAAATTATGCATGTTATGTTTTATTGAAATAATGATTAAATAGAGAGATCATCAACAACTATTTTAAAAATGATTTTGAAATTTTTTGAAAAAGTGCGAGCATTTTAAAAAATTTTTGAAAAAACATCTAATTATTTGGGCCCCAAATAATTATAGGCTCCGATATATTTATTGATATTTCAGCCGTTTCTGGGTCGATTTTGACCAAATAAAGTTTATTCTGCCATTAAAATTGCATGTTCTCTCGAATTCGACACTCAGTTTTTCATTACCTCACAAACAAATTGTGATGTGCAGCGCCCTCTCTACCAAAACTAAACTACCCCTTTAAATTGATCCATTAACTTCATACAATTTTTTTTTAAAGGTGATATTTGAGACATCAAGCATATATACCAATATCATTGTAAGATTCTTCTAAATCTTTTTTTTTTTCATAGAAAAAGGACAATGTTTACCTAGTAAAAAAAGGTGGAAATTGATATCAGATCTTATCACCTACTGCCTTTTGGAACTCCTTTCACTTGGTCATAAATATCTCCATAATAAGGGCAATGTTTCATATACAACATGTCCCAAAATTAATTACAACGGGACTTTCTGCAACGATAACTTTAAAGATAGTAGATCAATATTTCAGGGTATGAAACTATAACTTATTACCTACATCTTGCAGAAAACCCTATTCGATTTGCTTCAGTGGTCATGGAGAATGAGGATCTTTTGTCAATCATGTCAGATGTCCCTTCCCTCCAGGTTTTGTAATGTAAGGAGACGTGTTGTCCATTGTGTTCACGCGTTATGAACAAAAATGGACACATGACATGATTGACAAAAGATCCTCATTCTCCATGACCACTGAAGCAAATCGAACAGGGTTTTCTGCAAGATGTAGGTAATAAGTTATAGTTTCATAACCTGAAATATCATTCTGATTGATCTACTATTTTAAAGTTATCGTTGCAGAAAGTCCCGTTGTAATTAATTTTGGGACATGTTGTATAAATACTCATTTGATTCTTCCGTTACCTGAAGACCAACAACGACTACATACAAAATAAACGTAAAAGCTCCAAGTGTTTTTGGTTTAATTTGATAAAGATAATGGATCACTCTAACTCTGTATGAGACGTGGGTAGTGGGGTCACAGGCTGCAGCCCTTCTGTCCCTCCCACAATGACTTTTTAAAATGCCAATGAATGCCATTGAATGGCAGAGATGATAATTGTTTTACTTGCTTTTATTTTATTTAAATGAATATAACTTATATCAATTTTTTGAGTGAAAAACAAGAGAGAAGTTGTTTTGGCAAGGAGCATAATTTGCCCCTCTCCTGAAAAAAGGACCATTTCATATAGAGGGAGTGTTAAGGAATATTGAACACCACCCCCCCCCCCCCCTTCCCCCCTCCCCCTCCAAGAGTTTTGACAATAGCCATATTTGGACTAAAGCACCTCAAATTCAGGCAAAACCATATCATATTCGGGAAAATTAACTTGTGTCGGGCAATATAACATAATTTTCGGGCAAAACCGTCTCAAATTCAGTCAAAATCATGTAATTTTCTGGATTAAAATATCAAGAGCAACTATTGCGGGATTGTCGGGTGAAAATGGGAATAGTATTCAGGCAAAAGACCTCAACCCCCCTAAACTAAAATGTTCCCATGTTTTTTTTTGTTTTTTGGGGGGGAGGGGGGGGGGGGGGGGGTGGGGGGGGGGGGGGGGAGGATGTATTTAGATCAATGCATAGATCTATGTATCACCCCATCAGCATGATCAGTCCAGTCTCAGTTTATCATTTGTTGTTCCATGATCCAAACAAATATTTCCACAAAACTGAAATCGGTGTATTTGGAATGATTGGGGGGGGGGGGGGGGGGGGGGCACTCACAATATTCTTGGTGGGGGGGGGCACACTCTATATGTATTTCTTTTCTTTTGAATGATTTTCCCCATATGTTTTAATTTTTTAAAGCAACTTTTGGGGGAGGCACCCCCTTCCCCGTAGCTTCGCCATTGATATCATTTGGGTTGCCAACACAAACAAATTATAATATAATAATTATCATATATACTATTTACATGAAATAGTTCATGATAAGAACATGAAGGGAACTTGCAAAGCAAGTTTTCTTGCTAATTAGTATGAATCAGGAAATATTATTGTAAAAGTCATATTTGTTTTGCTCTTTTTGGAATGGACGAAAAAAGGGGAGGGTGAAGAGTATGTATCTTAGGCCATACAGCTCTTTGATACAAAAGAAAATACACCTTATAATTAGTAAAACAAAACAAAAATTGATATTGAGTTGCTGTACCCATGGGGTAGTATATCCATGCTGTACCGTACACATGTGTCATACCCGAAGTGGATCGGGCTGATTGGGGTGGCATACAAATGATTGGGGGCACACATTATGTATTCTTTATTTTACACAGATGTTCCCCTTTTGTTTTTGTTTTTTAAAGGTAGCGTTGAGTATTGGTATTTCCCGAAGTGCCCCCTGATATTTTTGTGTGAGATAATGAAAAACTGACCGTCAAATGTGAAAGAACATACAATTTTAATGACAGAATAAACTTGATTTGATCAAAATCGGTTCCAAAACGGCTGAAATATCCATTATATTTTTATTCAAAAATTCTTCACCGGGGGATATTTTGACTTTTTAGAAAATTTAAAAAAAATGCAAAATCTGAATAGGTTTTTAAAAAGTTGTTGATATCTCTATTGAATCATTATTTTAACAAAACATTAAATGCACAATTTTGTATGAGAAATGGCTAAAACCAATTATTTTTTTAGAGAGCGCCCTCTTGAGTTTTAACGGCTCTTTTTAAAATGATAACAGGGGTTTTAGCTTTTACTTAGTCGTTTGTAATTGTGTATACTTTTCGAGCATGGTGAAGTTATAACTATTATTTTGTACCGTAATGGTGCAGGTTTTGGTTACTAAAGTTAAGTTTGACCAATACTCAACTATCCCTTTAATGGTCTTGGCAAATTTTTAGGGGGTATGCCGGTATGCCCCCTGCCCCCCCCCCCCCCCACCCCCCCCTGTAACTACGCCTTTGTGACTGGCTGTCCATCCACCGCGCGTGCCGCGTGCATGAACTATGTGAATTGGTCGCTTACTTCAAATTGAAGTAAATGTCATGCTAACTTCAAAGAAATTTGTGTGCTGGCAGGAGTAATTTTCGCCGTGAAAAGTGCATGTTTTGGGGAGATTTCCTGAACTTCTAACGTAATTGAACCAACATTCAGGCAGATCATGGGAGTCGATGTCAAGACACTCAAACCTGGAGACGGTATGTCAAATAAAGATTGTAATTTCGGCCCTTGTTTTCTTAAACTTCTGTGGGAAATCATATAGACCGAGTCCCACGTGTTCATAATGGTGTGTGTGATTTTGGGATTGTTGTTGGTAAAATGCGTGTGCATGTCTGTTGACTGTTGTTGTTGTCAAAAAGGGGTCAAAGTACTACTTAACGTCTTAAGTTCTCTAACTAATTAGGTTACTTTTGGCAAAATAAAATATGGCGATTTTCAGGGTGGTGCCATTATTGATTATAATTTTATAGTTGTACTTGTAAAACTAAGTCTAAAAGAAAAGAAATATGAAAATATTTAAATTATTTTGACAATGAAATGATAATTTATATTTATGAACAGATGCATATGAATTATGATTAAAAATAACAACAACAACAGTGTTTACATTAGAATCGCTGTAGTATCTAGCTCCATCTGCATCTTTTGATGGACCGCAGCACTGACAAAAAATGATGCGAAATTGCGATCGATCGGTAAACAAAAAATTAGCATAACTTAGAGAGCAGAGCTCTACTAGTACTATGCCCTCTGCTACTCACTACTCTGGGGTAGCATTTTCACTAGCAGCTCTCCCTTACGTTCTGCTAACTTTGATTCTTCCGATCGTATGTGACTATAGTGATTTGTTAGGTGTTGTGGCGCATTCAAAACATCAAGTAAATTTGTCAAATTTGGCTCAAATGTTAGAAAAATATTACGAGAATCACGACAATTCATTGAGGGAAATTACAAACCTATAGCCTAGGCTATTTTGTTGAGTACAAAACTGCATAAGTGACAAGATTTGTTCATAAAAATTAAAATCTCCATTAAAGAAAATGCTAACCCATGGTGTATTTTTGACTTGCAGGTGTAACAAAGCCAAAGAGGGGACAGATCTGTGTTATACACTATGTGGGTAAGTGTGTAGGTCCATCCACACATCGTTGGATGAGAAAGAGAAGGTGCTACGTCACCTTTTATAAAACTGTACCCTCTATTCTATACCTAAACCCAACTATGAACTATCCTACATAACATAATTTATATAATTTAAATTAAACCATTCATTCCACATTTTCAAATTTATTGGAACATTCTTACAGAATGAACTTTTTAAAGATATCCATCATTTGGGGAATTGACAATGAGTCAAATGTAGGAATTTATTTATTACCCTTTCAGCAGAAAAAAACAAACATTTTGTGTAATAACAATTGCAAACTATACTAGAAGACACAAACATTAATTATTCTGTGATTTTAAAACTAATTTATTGATCACTAATTTAATTTTGCTTGGCTCGCAGGAAAAGTGACAGCATCAAACAAGATATTTGACCAATCAACGGAGAGGATGCCGTTCAAGTTCACGTTAGGATCAGACGAGGTAGTGAAGGGGATGGATGAAGGAGTTGCACAGGTATTGCAAATCTGCACACTAACTTTTTTTCTCTACTGGACCCTTTGGGCAAGCAAGGGCATCAACAGCTTCTCAAAAGTGGGGGGGACATCAGCGAGGGAGCGAAGCGACCGAGCGGGGGAGGGTGTGGGGAGCTTTTGTACTTTTGGGCTTGAACATAAATTGTACATTTTTTTTTTTCGCAAGTAAAGTCATAAAGGATCTAATTGTACTTGACCGAAAATAAATTTTACTTGTCCGTTTACTTCTAGATGTCATGTACCATTACAGAATCACATTTCTCTGGTAGTTGAACAGAAATGTTACTTTCCCGACTAGTTAGGCAACCAAACTTAGTTTCTAGACCATTTATGAAATTTGACCTGCTCGACATGAATTCTTACTGGCCCGGGGCAATCAGGCAAGTGTTAGTGTCTAGAATCAAAGGGCTAGTACACACAGTTTAGCAAACTTAACACTTAAATGATTATAAAATACCTGTGTATTAAAAGTTGCTTATTGTATAAATTCATGTCCAGTGCTGTAGTCAAGTCCGAACTCGAGACGGTCTCTTGACTTGGTTTTGTGACTCGGACTCGGAGCCAAGTCACGATGTTTAACAAATGGGAACATGCTCTTTCGTTGGGGACTTGGGACTCGTAACTTGTGGACTAGACAACAGCCCTTAATGGTCAATTTCCTCTCCAGTGTATTTTGAAATATTTTAGTTTTACTTTAAAATAACTTGTTAAAGAGTTATAATGAGAAATAGAAAAATGATAAATAAATCAAATTAACTAATTATGATATTGTCAGTGCTTTATGTTGTGGGTGGCATAATATTACTTTCACTTTGTCATTAAACTATTGGTGCATATTCAGGACAACACATGTTTGACTCTGCAGGGAAAAAATTAAAACCAATTTTTTCTTGGGCTACTTTTCTAGCGTGCAAGTCACACGGTAAAATGTGACCACCTAGATAGCAAAACCCGGCACTTGTTGGTAATTCATGTTTTTAAGAAATGGGCATTTTAAGTTCACACAATGTGTATGAAAGACCTATTGATTGTAAATTGAAACAATCATATCTTCGCCAATTATTGACCAATTAGTTAGAACAAAGCATCAAATGAATGCTTGTGATGAGGCCTTTCTAATGATTTAAATAATCTACATTTTGATTTTTACCGACAAGTGCAGGGTTTTGCCATATTCAGCAATTTGGGGGCTAAATGCCGGGGGGGGGGGGGGGGGGGGCACTCATGTATAATGTAAGATGGGTATGTGCCGCTTACAAGACCCCCTTTTTCACACCCGATTGCCGCTCTCAAGATAACCGATTTTCAAAAATTGCCGCTCCATAGACCCCCGGAATGACTTGGCTAGGTAGTTGAGTACCGCCAAGTCCATTATTCTTCTCCAAAGACCCTATATTTTGTGCTTGTAGTCTGCTCTTAAGACCCCCATTTCAGAGTTCTGTGAGGCACACCCCCGTCAAAAAATAATTTGAGTGCCCCCCCCCCCCCCCCCCGGGAGCTAAATGGCCCTGAGCTCCTGTGTATTTGTTATGCCAACGAAGTAGCCGGAGCCATTATTTCACTGTGTTTGACTCTGTTTTGTTTCAGATGAGTATTGGAGAGAAGGCCTTGCTAACGTGTACACCTGACTATGGCTATGGAACCATGGGATACCCTGGAGTATATCCTTTTTTTCAGTCAATAGCTCAATATAGATATGAAATATGCAATCTAAACTTTGAGTAGTTTAGTAGTGTTTCCTTTTAACCGGATCAAAACGAATCAAGTATTCATGTACGTAAATAAACCCCCAGACAGAATGCTCTTTACCCATGAATATAAATGGGTACTTAATAGTCAGGTGTCAAATTAGCCTGTAGCACCCTATACAGTAGAGCAACTCGGGCTAGTATGCTCCCCTGGGAGTTGATATGGTGTGCAAGATAATTGTGCAGGATTAAACTGCATACCTTATGACCATGAGTAATATTGCGCCTCTGAATATATTGGGCTTGGCTCTATAACTGGTGTATATTAATGATGTTATTTCTTTTCTATCAACAAAGTTCACATTTGAATCCTTGACACCTGTGCACTATCCCACCAAACTCAGAACTGTCATTCGAAGTGGAACTGCTGAGAATAGAATGAGACAGAAGTCCTCCAGTAGCCGAGTAGAATTCTACAATCCACCTAGCACCACTGATCTGGAAACACATGGAAGCATACTATGTGCATTAGATGCTTCAGAAAATGTTGAAGCTGAATTAGCCCTTCTGACAACACCTTGCGTCTAAAGCTCCCTACATGCAGGTAGAACTAGCGAAAGGGACTAACAAACACATAGCGGCAGCCATAAGGCCTTTTCGCTTCTGTCTGATCCTCAGTTAAATATTGAGTTAAAAGTAGAATTCTACAATCCTTCCAGCCTTTTGACAACCCCTAGTGCTGAGCTGACTACATGGCGGGAAGCACTGACGAAATGTTCTAAAAAACAAGTAGCTGCAGCCACACAGCCTTTTAGCATCTGTCTGACCCTCAGTTAACTATGAGTAGAAGTAGAATTCTACAATTCATGCAGCCTTTTTGCCATATCTCCCGCCTGAGCTGACTACATGGCAAGCAGTGGCAGCCATGAGGCCTTTTCGCACCTGTCTGACCCTCGGTTAAGTATTGAGTTAAAAGTAGATATCTACAATCCACCCAGCCTTTTGACAACCCCTAGCATCTGGAGCCGACTACGTGTACATGGCAGGAAGAGCTGGTGAAAGGTTCTAACATGCAATTAGCGGCAGCAACTAGGCCTTTTACATCTGTCTGACCCTCTGTTGAGTGTTGAGTTAAAAGTAGAATTCTACAATCCACCCCAGCCTTTTTAAAATCCCCTACCGCCTGAGCTGACATGGCAGGAAGCACTGACGAAAGGGACTAACAAACAAGTAGTGGCAGCCATGAGGCCTTCATGTATCTGTCTGACCCTCCGTTAAGTATTGAGTTAAAAGTAGAATTCTTCTATCTACCCAGCCTTGTGACAACCCCTAGTGTATGAGCTGACTACATTGCAAGGAGAACTGGCAAAAGGGACTAACAAACAAGAAGCGGCAGCTTCCTTTCTTAGTTGAATTTTTTTTGTTAAGTACAATGTATTGAATTCCTCTTAACCATAGCTAGCGCTTAATCAGCGCACGCATTTACCACATGTTATGCATACAGCTCAACGTGTATGCTGTTGTGTGGGTTCAAGGCAGTGCGCAACTGTGCACAGCAACTGCGATGCTTATTGGTCAAGTCTTGCTGTGTCCAAAAATGTGAATATTAATGAGCAGATCTGATGGGGAAAGGCCCAAGGGCTGCAGCTTCTCCTGTGCACTCAACTATTCTTTCACCAGTTGTTTCTGGCAGGTGTTTACAAATAGTTAGGTAACACAACAACATAGGAATCATGTGACCAGCAAAGGAATCATGTGACAAACAATTTCATCACATGACCAAGAAATTCATCTTATGGCTAACAAATGAATCATGTGACCAACAAATTAATCACATGGCCACTTAATGAATCACATGACCAAAATTAATCACATGACCAAAAAATGAATCATGTGACCAATAAATTAATCATGTGACAACGAAATTAATTATGTAACAAATTAATGAATCACATGACCAACTAAGTAATATTAATGTTTTTTAAGAGTACTCATGTGACTAACATGTAATAGAGATTTTATCACATTCATGTGTTTGTCTCACTAAATGTTGTAAAAACTAAATGTAAACACTCAAGCAACTGATTTCTCAAATATGCAAATTTGTTCATGTTCATAATCGTTAGTGTGTATCTTAACGGACAACTCTTGTGTAAAAGTTTGTACATAATGTGTGTTGTGTGTTTTATTAATCGTTTATGGAATCGGGGCACCATTGCAGAAAGAGATGCAATCTATTTTAAAGTTGCAATTAATTGCAAGTCATATCATGTGACTAAATGTGCAAATCTGATTGGTTCAAATACATGTGCATATCTTCTGTCTTGCAATTAATTTTAACTTAAATACAATCTATTGCAACTCTTTCTGCGATGGGGCCCAGGTGTATTAATGTTTATTAATGTTGTACAAATGTAGTTGGAAGACAAATTTCCTATACTAGGAAATGTATTAACAATAACATTGATTTTGTCTTATTCAAGTCATAGAATATATTATGTAATTATTTAAGTACATGCACTGTAGATGTAAAATGCTCAGTTAACAAAGACACTTTTAAAGTGACCAAAAATAAATGTTTCCCCTGATGAAAAATATGAAAAATAGGAAAAATTGTATTTATAGCGTTATGAACTTAACTAAGTTTGTAAAGTTCTATGTATGGTAACATGTATTACTGATGCACAAATTAAATTTCCCCTAATGGCATATTAGGAATTTCTTTACTTGTATATTGAACAGAATCATGAAATGAACAAAAACTCGCCATAACAATTTTTATCAGATGTGCCATTACAGGAGTACAGGGAAACCCCGATATAGCGAGGTAGTCGGGACTATCGATTTTACCTCGTTATAACCGGAATCTCGCTATAACCGAGCTCGTTATAATCGGAGCATTATGCCATTGGAACAATCGGGACCAAAGGATTCTCCTCGTTATAAACGGTACCTCGTTATAAGCGAGCTCGTTATAACGGGGTTTCCCTGTATCTCAATAAATAGATAATTCAACAAAGTGTTTTTTTTCTGCATTATCTCAGGTTTTGTAAACTACATAATTATGTACATTGTAAACATACATGTACCTACTTATTAACACACATCCTTGAACCAAAAACACTAGACCTCTCTTTTATATACTTATTTGTTACATTCACATTTCAGGTTTGTTTTTCATATTTGCTGGTAAACTGCAAGCTTATAGCTACTTTGAGGGCAACATGTTGCCTGTTTTAATATTGAATTTGTAAGTGTTGTGTTATATTGGTTTTGGCTGTTGTCTTTCAAAACGCCTAACCTGGGGGTGTTTCACAAAGATGCAAAGTTTAAATTAACTCTAAATTGGACTTAATAATTATGGAAAGCCAATTGTACCCTTCAAATAAAACTGTTTAAAAAGCAAACACATGTAAGTATTTGGAACTTCCAACAAAAATTTATATCAATTATTTCAAGGCTTCTTGATAATAAAAAAAAATCCCTGATTTTATCAACCTTTATGCCTTTTCAAAAGAACTGATTCAACAACTTTAGAAAGAAACTAACGGCTTTCGATAATAGTTGGGTCCAACTATAGTGTTAAGTTTAATTTTGAATCTTTGTGAGACACCCCCTGGCACTGTAAGACAATTTAAACTCATTTGCATTTGAACAAGTTAAGCCCGGCGCAGACAGAGCCGACTCGACCCGACCCGACTGGTTTCAATCAGGTTAGAGTTGGGCCCGGTCGGTCGGAGCAGATTTATCTTGTTGAATTGGCCCTAACTGGCATCCGACTGTCTCTCGACTGGCAAAATGTGTGTCGCAAGGCACTGAAAACTGAGCCGATCGGAATGACAACCAGTTGAGTCGGCTCTGTCTGCGCCGGGCATAAGATCACTGGAAAGCTGAGATTTTGGAGTAATTCAGAAACATCTAAATCAGAAAATATGAAATATTGCTACTCTATTTATTCAATAGGGCTTTTTGATGACGTGTCTCGAAATGTTGTAAGCTGAAGTGCAAAATGAGTAAATGACATTACTGTAATTAATTTATTGACACTGCATGCAGCATGTTAATATTAAATCTATATTTCTGATAGTTTTAAAAAGAAGCGTTGTTTATTAAATAGCACATGTAGTGCCACTAGCTACGAGTTCTCCAAAGAAAAATGTATTCAGTTTCATGGCTAATATAAATATATGAAGGTGTAAAGTTGCACTTGATTGTAAGAAACCATTGTATCCATTTTTAATCAAGATAATGAAATTATTTTCTATTGTCAATTATATGAAAGTCACGTTTGTATTCATAATTTGCAAGACCTGCACCCAGTTGCAGAAAGACAGTGGCGTAGCTATGGGGGGGGGGGGGGGCCTGTGCCCCCCCAATAATTTTGAAAAAACAAAAGAAAACATAAGGGGCCATTTTTTGAAAAAACAAAGAAATACATAAGGTGTGCCCCCCAATAATTTTGTGTGCCCCCCCAATCAGTCCGAGAATTTTTTTGAAAAAACAAAAGAAAACATAAGGGGCCATTTTTTGAAAAAACAAAGAAATACATAAGGTGTGCCTCCCAATAATTTTGTGTGCCCCCCCAATCAGTCCGAGAATTTTTTTGAAAAAACAAAAGAAAACATAAGGGGCCATTTTTTGAAAAAACAAAGAAATACATAAGGTGTGCCTCCCAATAATTTTGTGTGCCCCCCCAATCAGTCCGAGAATTTTTTTGAAAAAACAAAAGAAAACATAAGGGGCCATTTTTTGAAAAAACAAAGAAATACATAAGGTGTGCCCCCCCAATAATTTTGTGTGCCCCCCCAATCAGTCCGACCACGCTACGCCACTGCAGAAAGAGATGCAATCACTTGTACATTGTATGTTGCAATTAATTGTAAGTCAGAAAATGTGGCCGCACTTTTCAACCATATTTGCACATTCAGAACAAATGATCTGACTTACAATGAATTGTAACTCACAATCGATAGCATCTCTTTCTGCAACAACGGGGTCCTGCATTGTTAATTTGTACACTTGTTTATAATGAAACTGCCAAACCTGATAATGTTTGTGTACCTAGATGACTAATCTAATCATTTTGGGCTTTTTGGCAAGTTTGGAAAATAACGATTTTCCCAAAACGACAAGTGTTAAAATTTAAAGCAAAAGTATTTGTGAATTTCTATCTTTACCCTTTTCAAATGGTATTAATTACATGACTGCATGAGGCCTTTCATCTAACAGTAAAAAAGTTGTAAAGAATGCACAATGTATCATCCACAGTATGAGAGATTATTACAAATGCACATGTTTATGGCCTAGCTCCCACTGCACCGATTCTCCTTCCCTTTCGTATCCGACCAAAATGTGGTGAAACGGTCCGCATCTAGCAACAAAATGGCCACAGTCAAACAATACATCGGAAATGGAGCCGTATTAAAAGTATCCTACTTGCCCATTATGATCACATTTGTGATGTTTGTGTCATGACTGTATTCTCAAACATGACCGTATTGGTATCACTTGAATGCCTTGTAGGAGTGTGCTAGTGTGAGCACCTGTCAAAGGGCCAAGAGTTAAATGCCATATTGGTAATTGCCTTGGTTCAGAGCGTTGTTTCATAAATTTGTTTGCGATTGTTGTATTAAAAGTGACCCATTGTGGTAACAGTTCTATCATGGCAACAGCTCGAATTCTCCATGCTGATTGGCTGTTGACCTTCTACAAACTTAAGTACATGTATAGTGTAGACAGGTGACCTCTATAGACAGGTTCCATATTAATAATTTTTCCCTGCATGGAATCACATTTGATGTCCACTATAAAGACAGGTTTGACTAATTGAATAATTTGAAATGATTGACAACAATTTATACATGTACAGTTTTATGAAACGGGGCCAAGAAGTCGGAACCATTGGGACAGTAATCAATGTTTTGGACTCAATATCAGTTGCGGATTTCACTCTTTAATTATGTTTTCCCCAGCTAATTAATCACTACGAGATGGCACAAATACTAGTGCAGTATTCACTCATAATGAAACCATGCTTTATCTGTATAATTACTGTATATTGCGCATCAGGAAAATTTGTATGTCATGTTGCCTAATATATTTAAGCTTGTATACCAAAAGAATGCGAGTGTGAATGTCTACATTATAGCCAAACTGAAAGATTGAATGAAACAATCTGATTCTAATGGAAAATAATGTTCATGAAGTATATAAATCTGCCAGTGCTATCAATGAAACAATCTACTTGTCAGTTTATTGCCTAGACGAAGCGTAGCTATATCTTGACTTACTTATTTAGGCTGATTCTAATGGAAGATACTGTATACATGTACATGAGGTATAGAAAACATCTGCTGAAACAAAAAGTATTGATATTTAAATCCCATTCCGCGGACATTTGGTTTACTGATTTCTGCAATCTCCATAGAGTTAATACAGGGTCCACCAGGTTCACATAGGCAATGGGGTAACCTGTTCCTTACTAATCTTCGCAATCCCAATTAGTACAAGGTCCATATGGGTTAACTAAGAAGACCAGAGTAAAGACCCAGTCCCATACTGACGATTTTCACGGCGAATCGCAATGATTTGACATTCGTCGAGAAAATCGCTTAGGTCGTGTTGCATCGTATTACATCATATCGGTTCTTCCCCAAAACCATGGGCGTAGATCTGTCATTGATACCCATTCAACTGGGGGGATGATCTATGAATAGGTATTACGTAAGTCGCTACGCCCATGCCCAAAACCAAGGCTAAATCGAGTCGATTCGTTCTAGTAAATCGTTGCGAGTTGTTGCGAGTCGCCGTGAAAATCGTCAGTATGGGACTGGGCCTTTATCGGATTCAAAGTTGCATGGCTATTGTAGGTCATTGCACACATCATTATGTCATGTTAAAGTGTTTTTTGTGACAGATGGACATTTTTCTGTTCATTTTAATTTGTAACTATAATATTCAGATGCAGAAATCAATTTATATCCCAAAACTAATTATTCTCATGATTTTGATTGATTTATCCGTGGGCAGTGGTGTGCGTGTTTGTGTGTGCACATGTACAAGTATTGCATGATAATGGGGTCTTTTCTCAATGTGCGTGTTCACTTGTGGACTAGTACGCGCATAGCGTGATGAGTAGGCCCTGCCGGCCCCCATGTTTACCAATTGTTCGGTCAACCATCACAGTGGAGTACAAAAGCTAAATCGATCAAATCTACCAAGACAGTTGACAGGGCGGGCGGGGCATAATTGTGACATGATTACGTACCAGTCCACTAGAAAATATACAATTGAAAAGTTCTTATCAATAGGGGGAGGGGTTAAAGTTCAGGCCCATATTCATAAAACTCTGCTAGCTTAGTTCCATGTTAAGTGCACTTCAAATTGTGTTGAATACTTAGCCTCTAAAATAGACTTGGCATGAAACTAAGCTAGCAGGGTTGCATATGCGCCCAGGTCTACAAATTTGATTGTGTGTACATTAATGTTTTCATGAGTTCATCCCAACATACTTTTCATGCAAATATTTTCACTCTTTTTAGGTGGTTTTACGGCTCTGACATGTATATGGCAAATAATGTATTAACAATCAATCTCATACAGAAAGAACCGTTCCCTGAGCACTTTTTGCACATTTGACAATGTTACTAAATCCCTTTAATATTAAATCTAGCAGTTTAATTTTCACCGTAGTAAAAGTGTCTTTAAAAGAAATACACAAAATAATACATGCCTTTATACAATTATATATCATGTTTAAAAACTTTTATTCCACATATAATTGAGATATTTTATAGCAATGAAATTAGAAATTTCAAATTGAATTGTATATATATGTTTCATTTACATTTTATAACATGTTTCCAAATTGAACAACAACCAACCACATGGACATTCAACTTTAATACCAACAATGACATTGTAGAATTTAATTATAAAATGAATCACGTAATTTACAAAATTAATTTGAATATATATTTAGCGTTGCATGTTGTAATATAGGTTACTTGTTTTTCTAAATATACACATTTATAAGTACATGTCAGCCCCACTTGTATTGTAAGTACAACCTCAATAATTCCATGTCAGTCCATATAGGGACCAATACTGTGGAACTGCATACAATGGAACATCGTTATAAAGAGCTCTGATATAACCAAACACTATTATATCTACATGTATGTAAACTAACCGGAACGAGCTCTGAATATATTGTTTTTATCATATAATGAGATACCTATATAACAACGTTTTTTTATGGTCCCAAAACCTGTTTTTTATAACGAGATTCCACTGTATTTTAATACATAACCCTCGATTAACAAGGTAACTTTGCTTTTCCAAGATCTTTATAAGAAATTGTCATGGTCCCATATTATGGTCCTCATTATAACAAGGCTCCAATGTATTTTTCATTTATCATCAAATACTGTTTGGCTTTCGAACAATTTAAAATGGATGAGAGTTCAGAGTTGTGTACCTAAATCATAAATTGAAACCAATGAATTAGCATTAAAATTAGATTATTAGACACTAGTCATTAGATGCTACATAATTTTCATCTAAAACTTCTTCTAAATATTGTATACAGTATGGTCTATAACATTTCAAATGAGAGGATATTGAAGGCTTTTCAGGTTTTATTCTAGAGTAGAATGATTTTAATTTGATTTTTTAAAAACTCTTTATGCTCTCAAAATACTATACTTCACTTCAAGGTAATTTCTCCCTGAAAACCAGAGAATTCAATTGTAGTTATAAAATTTGAAATGGCTATCTTTGAAAATAAATTGGCACTGATACATCTAGGCATCAAAGAGCATGCAAAGACACTTGAAATGGAGCGAGTACAGTTATTTACATGTACAGTCATGGATATGCTTGCCTTCTATGTAAATAATATACATGTACATACCTTGTTACATCCATAGGCCCGTATTCACAAAGGAGGTTTGTAGGAGGTTTGTACAAACCATGGTTTGACGATGGTTTACATCTATGGAATGCTGCTCGCATACCGTAAATTGTAAATCAACATTGTTAACAAGTATGGAGTTTACATTCCTTCTCCATCAGTTTACAAATGGCATTCCATAGATGTAAACCTTGGTCAAACCATGGTTTGTACAAACCTCCTACAAACCTCCTTTGTGAATCCGGGCCATTATGGCTGTAAATCCCAAAGGAGATTTGAAATGCTACTTGTAGACAAGTAAAAACCAGAAATCACATTTGCTAATTTCTAATGATATGGCTGTTGGTGCTTGCTAATAAGCGGCCCCAAATGAAATTAACCATCTGAGAACATAGATCTGTATTTGGTTGTGTGGCTTCAACATTGTTAACAAGCATAAAGTGTAAATTCGTTCTCCATCATTTTACAAATGGCACTCCATAGATGTAGACCATGGTTTAAGTCATGGTTTGATACAAACCTCATTTGAGAATTCCAGCCATTATGTACATGTATGAAAGACAATATTCATTCTACAGAGTAATGTTTGAAGCAAATAACAGTGACAAATTGTCTAGTAGCCATGTGTATTAAAGGGGACCACCAGGCAAAGAACAACACATAATTATGTGTTTTGGTACCGTTTTGTGATATCAAATAGATACCCAACATTTTGCGAAGGGTTGTGTAATTCATAAACAAAGCAATTAATTACCACCACTTATGGAACCACTATTATTTCCTGGTTCCGTACGGATCAAACGTTTGCGAGTGCGCCAATGCTATTCACGCGTACGTTTGGAGACCATAGAATCCCGGACGATTCGTTCGCTCTGGACAAAGTAGTCTGTGTACATTCAGACCCATGAATGCATGCTTTAGAATGGTGATGCGTTTTCCAATTATATTTTTTTCTTTCTGGAAACATATTTTTGTGAACTTGTTGATGGAATGGACTATTATTTTGGGGTGGTGGTACCCTTTAACCCTTTTAGGGCTAGCACCCAAAACATATACTAGGGCTTGGCTTGGGTAAATGGAAAATTCATATTATACCAAGTCAGATAGTCTTGAACAAGTAAACTTTGGTATTGATCAACATTATGAAGTGGCTTCTAGTGAAGGAGTCAAAGGAATGCATTTACAATTTACAATTTACAATTTAATAACTGTTAAAATATAACACAAATTTTGATTAATTTTGATAACTATTAGTATAACAACTATTCAAATATATAACTACATTTGTATATTGTGGACCTAGTTTCTAGATTAAGTACTAGCAACCTGAACCACTAGTATCTTCTATGAAGAAGATTTAGCTCAAATTCTTTGAGAATAAAAATGAAACAGGAAAATAGGCAAAACTGACCAAAATACATAATCATAATACAGTAAATGAAAATGAGCAAAGATAATCAGGCTTTGCCAGGCTTATTTTCATATAAGAAAATATTACGCCACCATTTTTAACATGCACTATCATATTATCAAATTGATATATACATGTTTTTTGTGCTATACAAATTGAACTAATTATGGGTGAATATAAGGCACATAGCTAGGCCTACATTTACTACTCCCCACACCACCTGAAATATACACTTTTATAACAGTCATACAGTTTTTTTCATCAGAGTTGCGGATATATTTTAAAGACAAATAACTATAATACATCTTGAATTAAAAAGGGTAAGTATATAATTATATAGCATGTTTTACTCTTTGATATCAACTGAGATGATATATATTTATAGTCTAATATGTATTCAGGGAAAATAGAAAGGTCATCACTGTAGACAGGTTCAATAACACTCCTTTTTCTCTGCAGGGGATCTCTTATGGGAAGGTTGGCTGCTAATGGCCCGGTCAGATATCAACGGATAGCGGAAACGAATGCCCAACGAATAGAACATTTGCGAAATGAAATTATCCGGTGATGAAAGTCGTCTCCATTGCTTCATGTACAAAACATAGAACAACGTACATCACCGGACAAGGAACGGACAAGAAACGTATAGAACGGATGGAAAATTTAGCTCTCTGTTTGACATTCGTTTGCGCAATCCGTTGATATGTGACCGGGCTATCATGGGAAGGTTGGCTGCTGTTGACACTTGGCTGCTAAGGCAGATTGGACTGAAACTATTGGGTAACTTGTAATCTCTAAATAGTTATTACAGGACCCACCTGGTTCTCGTAGACAATGGGTTAACAAATTAACAATCTTATGCCAAAGTGAAAATCATTGACCAAAAGTCCTTTGCAAGGTATTAAAGGCAGCACTGTAACAATAATGTTGTCATGGCGAGCTGTAAACCAATCATCCACTACACATTTCTATTTCATCTTGAGACCATTGTCAAACAATTGTAGAACATTTCCTTGCAGACCATTAACAAAGTTAATCTTACATATACATGTATGCTAAAGTGATCAACATTCCAATAACGTAAGTCCTTTACAGGGTATTAAAGGCTGCAGTTTGCAATTATGTCACCATAATGTGCTGTAAACCAACTTTTCCTTTGACAAAGTTCTATTTTAGCTTAAGATAATTGTCAAAATAGGTAGTAAAACATATTTCCTTTTATACCATTACAAATGCCAACAATCTTCAATACATTTATGCTAAAGTGAAAGACATTGGCCATAAGACTTTTGCAAGGTATTAGAGGCAGCAGTGTGCAATACTGTTAATCATGATGCCCTGTAAACCACACTGCCCACAACAAAGGGTCTCTCCAGCTTGTAAGATCACTGTTAAACAGTAGGATAACATTTCCCTTCATACCATCAAAACATGTCAGCAATCTTATATATCTTTGCCCTACAAAAGATTCTGCCAGGATCCAAATCTAGGCTCCTCACTGACTCTTAATTTTATATCACTGGCGATTTTTAGTAGTATTTTTCTTCAACCTTATATACATGTATACAACAAAATGATAGACTGTTTAAAAACGAAAGTCATTTGGAAGGTTAGGCAGCCGTATGTAAAATGTTAGTGGGCCTGTGCTAATAATTATTGAGCTGTGCAGTAGGACAACATATCCATTCATACCATTACTGTCGGCAATGTCATAGATACAACAACGTGATAACATTTTAAAACCAAAATTCCTTTGCCAGGCATAAGAAGCAGCAGTGTGCGATGATGACATCATGATATGCTGTAAACCACCCTGCGCCCACAGCGAAACACATTTTTCAGCTTGTGATTACTGTCAAACAGTAGGATACAGGGTAGGAAATATACGGGGGCTAAGGGCGATTTTGCCCCCTGATTTTCAAAATAGCCCCCTGAAATCAGTAGATAGCCCCTTAAATTACCATAGGGTATTTTGTGATATATTTTGCGATATCCATTAGATTGAAAAAGTAGTCCCCTAAAATAAAAAATTAATTCCTGCATTGGTAGGATAACATTTCACTTCGTACCATCACAAACATGTCAGCAATCTTACATACCATTTTGCCAAAGATTCTGCAATGATCGAAAGCTAGGCTCCTAACTCGCTCTCACTTTATTACGCTGGCAATTTTTAAGTAGTATTTTGCTTCAACCTTATAAATGACAAAGTGATAAACAGTTTAAAAACAAAAGGCCTTTGCAAGGTATTAGAGGCAGCAGTGTGCAATGATGGCATCATGATGCACTGTAGACCAACTTTACCTATGAAAAAGCTCTCTCTCAGTCGCTGTTAAACAGTAGTAGAACATTGCCTTTCATACGTATAGTCAGCAATCTTAACAAAGTGATAAACATTTAAAAAACAAAATATTGACCAACAGTCCTCTGCATGTCTCTCTTGTAAGAGACAAAGGATGCCCTGAGCATCTTGTAAAAGATGGAATTGGCGCATTATAAAAACTCCTTTAAAGACAACAGTATGCTAACTTGTCATGATGCGGTGTAAACAGCCTTCCCCATGACAAAGGTCTCTTTCAGCTTGAGGTCGTTGTCAAACAACAGGAGATCTGCTCTCTTGCCCACTTCAATCTGACCTATGTCCGGAATCTTAGCAATCCTGTATTATAAAAGATACAAAAGGGGTGGAAATCCTTAATTTGTTTAGATATTTGTTTCATGGACGTGGTGTGGCAAGATTGGTAGAGCGCGCGCTTTCCAATCGTGAGATCCCGAGTTCGAACTCAGTGTATGCCCATCGCGTTTGTCTTTCAGCAAGACAATTAATCCACTATTGCTGCTCTCTACCCAGGTGTATAAATGGGGACCTGGTAGGAGTGGAACGTGTATGCAATTGTACTTGTATACCGTTAAGTGCGCCATATGGCTGCCAGAATGCATTGCTCCCAAGGGAGCAGAGAGTGCACGTTATGTGCGGAATGATTGTGAGTGTGTCCGATGACCGGGGTAATAATACTGTAAAGCGCTTAGAGATGATTATCAATCATATTAGGCGCTATATAAATCGAAACATTATTATTTTTTATTATTATCATTCACTCTTCCCATTCATCATCACAACCCTTTGCACAATCGATTTAATTTGACCTGGTTATCATCACTGTAACTTTCCCTATCATTTTCATGATTGTTTTCTTCATCATCATCATCAACAATTTTATCATCACCTTCATCACCCCCATCGTCGTCATCATCATCATCAATCATCACCACCATCCCTATCTCCGTCCGTTGATGATCATCTTTATCATCTTCATCATCATTATCATCAAGAACATCTTTATCATCATCATCATCTTTATCATCATCATCATCATCATCATCATCATCATCATCATCATCATCATCTTCATTATCAACTTTATCAACTTCATCCCCAACTTCATCACCATCATCATCATTACTACGATTATCATCATCAACTTCATTCTCCTCATCCTCATCTTTGTTAAATTTACCTAGCTGGGTTCTCTGCTACCATGGCAACAGCCTTGCCCAGGCCGACCTTGAAGATCTTGACCAGAGACTTGAATGCATCCAGACAGGAGCAACATGAGCCAGCCAGGGTTGTAGTGCCACTGACCACAAGGCATTTACCATCGGCTGAGACTTGCACTGTCAAGAAACAACAGAGTGGAGATATTCACAATTGTCATCTTTGTCTTCATCTCGATCATCATGTCTGATTTCATCATTACGTTACCATCATATGAAACCAACTCCCAGATGAATGTCGTTGTGCCCCAACTCTACAAAGATTTAAGGACCTACTGAAAAAATATGAATTTTGACGTATTGCAAACAAATATTTAAGCTTTGCATCCCATTGCTTACATTCATGCCGACTGTACAAGATAGCCACACCTTGGCCCTGTTGCAGAAAGAGATACAATCAATTGTAAGTTACAATTGATTGTAAGTCTGACAATTTGCACGTTTCATCCACTCAGATTTGCGCATTTAGAACACATGATCCGACTTACAATTACCGGTAATTGTAACTTACAATCGATTGCATCTTATTCTGCAACAGGGAATTAGGAATTAGAACAAGGAATTATCTTCTTAGACTCTCTCTTACCTATCTCCTGTTTGTTAGTTCTCACATATCCACCCCTATATCTGTCTTTCAACAGTTCCTTTCGGAGCTACATCATGGTCACCTTGAACGTGCAAGTATAAATTCAATTTACTATCTCTGTTGCTGTGCCTGTATTGTTTGGAATAGTCTGCATAAAATACCTCCCACACAATTTCTGAAAATCAATTCGATACTCAGTTGTGCCTGTCCCACAGTTACTACATAGTCTTGTGACTATACAGCCTTTGTATTGTCCCTTCGTTAGACAAAATACTGTTTAAATGCATGTATAAATTCAACCTACTATCTCTGTTACTGTAGGACATCTTCTTGTTCGGAATGGCTTCTGCCGTGCAGTCTGAAACGAAGGCTACCTGGCTGTAATGCCTCGCACTCAGGACGTTGGAGACAGTGAGAGGGTGGCTGCAATGCAATCAAAAGAAATACAAATCAAATCAAACTGATGCTATGGATTCTTCAAGTGAAGTGTCATCTACACATCCAGACTTATACTTATCATCTCATTACCATCAACATGTAGTAAGAGGGTGGCTGCAAATCAGAGAGAATGACAGCATTAATAAATTAACACATTTACACTGATTAGCCCTGTCATGGTTCATTATTCATGTAAACAAAAAAAGGATGAAGTTCTTTGTGTGGCAGGGGTATACAGGGATGAAGCTCTTAAATGAAAGGAGATTCAAATTGGGTTGGAAATTAAATCAGTTATCATTACATCATTGCTCAATCATTTTCCACAGAATAAAATTTAAAAAAATTTCCTACAAGATGGGAATGTTAGCAAATCTATTCCGTATCTAAGTATCATGGATTTTTTTTCTTCTTTCTGTAACCATGTTAAAAGACAATGCAATCTTATTGTTACATTAAAAACAACTTTGGGATTTTGGCTTGCAAAAGGAGAACAGTATCTTTAACTTACACATGACAAAGATCTCCGATGACTTCCACAGTGGGCGGGGCAAGTTGATGGTATCCTGGCAACAAGGGGAAGTGATCTGTCATCCCAAAGTTCACAAGGCTGGGATTTCTGGAACAAAAATATGAAAAAGGGGGGATTGAAGAATATATTAACTTGTTTCAAATGATCCATAAATGTTTTTGTGGCCCAAACATCAGTTCCAGTGGCCCTGGGCTGCGGGCCAGTGTGAATTACAAGCCCTACAGATGGGGAATGATATACATTTAAAATAGCAATTATTACAAAAAAATAATAATTTGAAAATGTGCATACAACATAAGGGAACAGTGCAAAATCAAACACATGCCTATGGGAACTTGGTGGACATGTACAAAGTCTATGGGGATTTC
Source organism: Echinarachnius parma (assembly GCA_037951105.1). Classification (NCBI taxonomy): domain Eukaryota; kingdom Metazoa; phylum Echinodermata; class Echinoidea; order Clypeasteroida; family Echinarachniidae; genus Echinarachnius; species Echinarachnius parma. The sequence goes on from JBAMJV010008113.1 coordinate 100,276, forward strand.
AGAATGTGGAAGAGAACAAGTGAAGTATGTTACGTATGACGGTTGTTGCAGACATTGAAGAGATGTGTGATAAGGTATTGTTGGAATGTAACAGATCCTATTGCCCATAGATTGGAAAATGTGTATTAATCATATAAAGAAAACAGTGCAAAAATAAACCCATGCATGTACAAAGAATCTCAAAGAGAACAAGTTAATTATGTTACCTATGGTAGAAGTTGCAGACATTAAAGAGATGTGTGATATGGAATTGCCGAGATGTATCGAGTCTTAGTGTTCCTAGATTGGAAATGTGTATTAAGCATTTAAAGGAAACAGTGCAAAAATAAACTGTGCGTGTACAAAGTTCATGGGAATTTCAGAATCTCAAAGAGAATGTTCAAGTTTATTCAGATACGTGTGATCGTCCGTTCATTCGCGTCTCTTCAGATCAAAACTAAAGTTTCTAAATTAAATCCTTTCATCCTGTGATTGCTGCAATGGCTGACCAGCCATTTCATAAAACACTTGCAATTGTTGTAAATGTTCAATTATTGTAACTATTTGGTCATCAACCAATCAGCATGGAGCATTACAGTTGTTGCCATGGTAGTTACAATAATTGGACACTTACAACAATTGCAAGTGTCTTATGAAATGGACTACTGGTCCTTATGAATGAGATGGCCATTGCAGCAATCGCACGATGGAAGGATTCAATTTAGAAACTCTAATCTTTTATCTGAGGAGACATGAACGAACGATCACAGGTGTCTGAATTTGATTGTTCTCTTGTTCTGATCATACCTGTGATGAAAGTTGCAGACATTGAAGAGATGTGTGATATGGAACTGTTGGGATGTATCGAGTCTTAGCGCTCCTAGGATCTCATCCTCTTTGGCCACTCGGTCGTGTCCTAAGGCTGGAACTATACCTCTGAGAGAAAAGAATACAAAAAACAGTTACATCATAAATAATTGAAATAAATGTGACATACTTAATTATTTTAATTATTTTGTTTGCTTGTATTACAGTTAACCTGCCAAAAATGTATTTTTATGAAATGTACGATGTATACAATGTGACCTTACACCACAATATGACTGTTAAGTCACAGTGGTAGTCTCTCTGTGATTATCTGAAATAGTCAAATTTTGTTTGAAATATGAGATCAGGATTTTGATGTTTCCTGAATGAGGGTATCTTAATCTACCTTCTGTAAAGATTTGAGCATCAGAAATCATGTTTAAATGTTATATTTCATCAAATAAAAATTATTAGATTGTAGCACTTGAATGGACGCTTATCTTTTAAATGGTCAGTTTTCTCCCTTGTATTAAAACTGCTTCAGCCATGTTCCACATATTTGGCACTTATTTTGAAAGGGTTTGCTTAGTCTGAAAATGATATAGTAATATACTATTTCAAAGGTTATGACTTCTACTTGAATAACATGTGAAAATCATTAATTTGCTTTAATTTGGCACCCAGAGGGTTAAAGGCAGGCTTGCAAACCTTTCTAGAAGGAGTTTCATCCGCTGGTAGCCATCTTGTGCTTCTACATGTGGGCTGATGGTCATCATCTTACAGCTTGGCATGGCGTCCAGGAGCCGCCGAAACTTATCCAGCGGCATTCGCTGCTCTCCCACTGGTAGCCCACCAAAGTCATTCACAATGGGACCCTGCGAAATAAATATAATTGATGCAACGTTTTAGCCACCAGAAAAATCCACTAGGCAACCTGAAACTCATGCTGTATTAGTTGTCAGGCCAAGCAGGCCAGGGGCAGGCCAGGGGCAGGCCAGGGGCAGGCCACCACAAAAATGTTAAAGGGATCTTGTAACACTGTAATTCGTAAATTCTGAATTTCTCTTTTGATATAAAGATTATAGTTTTCTCCCTGGGAGACTTTCAACTGTGTACACAGTAAGTGCATTGAGTTAGTGAACATCAGTTGCATTTTTGCTCATTACTCAGTAATATGATATTCAATTACCATGGGATTTTCACAAATCACTTGACCAGTGGATTTATCAGATCACGGATTATATACCCATTTGATCCACCCTTTGGCAGTTTTTGCACATGTAACAACAAAGTTACTAGATCGCTTTCAGGGCAAGGTAAAACATACCTCAGCATGTATCCCCTCACACGTTGCCCCTCTGTCCGTCTTGCCGACAATCTCCTCAAGAATGCCAAGCGTCTCAAACACTCTACCAGCTTCTAGGTCCTCTGGGAAGACAGTTGATGCGAGGAAAGACGTGACCCCATACCTTGGCAGTCTCACTTGGGTGTATTCTGTAGGTTGAATAATAATAACAATGATAGACAAGCATTTATATTGCGCCATTAATCTAGACATTCTATTCCGAGGCGCATCATACTGTACAGTATATTATTACCCTGGCTGTAGTAGCCGAGCTGCCTGCAAGCGTGGCAAGCAAGCGCATCAAGCATTTCAAGGAATAAATTCCTGCCAGGTACCCATTTACTACACCTGGGTTGAGAGCAGCAATTGTGGATATAAAGTGTCTTGAAATAAAAATGTACAATGTAAGTGTAAATTGTGTGAGAGGATTGGATGTCAAGCGTTTTGTGAGCTACAACAAACTAGAGTTGACTGATCAAGATTATTTACTTTTCATAGAGATACATGCACGAATGTAATGAGCTGCTGCTATCGTTGATATTTATATTCTGAAATGAAATGTAAATACATACCAATGATTCTGTATGTTATTAATTTATTCATGGTTTTTATTGTCAACACGAATAGCAGCAAACAAGCTGAATTGCACATGATTTCCATTGAAATACATCTTATTGTTTTATTGTGATATATGTATGGTATGTATTTAAAAAAATTATTGCAGGACTCATTACGATGCTAGCATCTTTATACTTTCCACATTCCAATAATGTTTAGCTCTTAATCGAGAATATAGTCAAAACTGCCTTTGTGGCCACTTGTCTATAGCAGGCTTTAGCAGCCAACATGCCTATAGTACCGTAATAGAGAATTCTAGCACTTAAACAAAACAGTTTTATGAAACCTGTCGAGAGGTCCTCTGTCTACAGAGGCCACTTTTATTGTATTGTTTAGGCAGTCACTATGCACAGGTTTGACGATATAGATTTTCAAAGTCTTTGCTCCAACTTGGACAGTTTCAATGAATAACAAAGTTTAATGAATTTATTGTACCCCAGTCCTATGCCCAAGCCTCCACACTATCTTTTTTCCTTACATGACCATTTGGGCGCAAGTAAACTCATAGCATTTCAAATTGTACTTGCCCAAATAGCTTGCTTACTTAATGATATCTGCATACAGGAATTACATTATTCTCTTGTAGTTGACCAGTAATTATGTTGCCCAATCGGGCAACCAAAGTACCAAACTAGGCAAATTTTGACATTTTACTTGCCCAACATCAATTTTAACTTGCCCTGGGCAATAGGGCAAGTGCTAGTGTCCTGCTATTACCCAAACACTTTTTTCATTTTGTTTTGTTACCTGGGTGTTGCCAAAAGTCCAGAAGGTCATCTGCTCCACCTGCAGAAGAAAACAATCAAAATACATTAAGAAAAACATAGCGTGAGCAACAAATTTAAGAAATAGAACAATTATAATTAATGATAATAATAACAATAACAATGATTACAATAATAATGATTTGATAATAATGATAATAATAAGCTAATAATAATTAACACGATTTATAGAGCACTTAATATCCCCATCTGTACAATATTATTGCCCCGGTCATCAGACACACTCACAATCAATTTAACAAAGTAATTTATTTGGTTTGCTTGCCAACTTGAAGAATACTGACCGAGTCCATGATGATGGATATCAACGAATCCAGGCGTTACAATCTCAGCATAGTGGTGGTCCACTGCACTCTTCACTAAATCAGTCTCTTGGTCCAACACAGCTACACAGACATGGAAAAACAAGTCAAATCAGAATGTAATTGGTTAAAAGTAAAACAGAGTCAGAGCCTCACAGTTAATTTGTGACATTACTTACTTGGAAATTCAAATTGGATTGAAAATTGAAACGTAAATTTGTTATTTATTGTTAACAGATCTGCTGGTTGCTAAATGCTTAGGATTAGTTAGCCTGGACCTGGCCTGATGAACAAAAACAACATTGCAATGGCAATGGCCAATGGCAATGGCAATGCCATGGCAATGGCATGCAATGGCAATGTGCATGTTTTATTGGGGGCATGTTTTGCTGTACCATTTCTAATTTTCTTTGTTAACGTAAATAAATGCGATACAGATTACATTACAGTACTCCAGTCTCCAATTAATACATGTTGCTAAATACTACAGTGATTGAACTGTTGATTCATAATAGATCTAGACTAGCTGGCACTGTCAGCGTTATATGGCTGTAATTATGCCAGCGGCAACATAATAATGACAGAATTGAGCTCAATTACGCATACACAAATAAGCTACTAAAACAGAACTAACACAATATCCAATATATGGGGCAATACATTTCTCACAAACAGAAATTACGATCGTTTGAACTGTGTGTAAATTGATTAAATTCACATGAAATACACCGTAAGAACGTACCTGTTATGAGTCCGTCTTCTATGATGATGTGTAGATTGCCTTCCTGAACCTCACCACCTGGCAACGCCAGTTGTTTGCAAGAAATACAGGTGTAATTCTCCTCCATAATGACTGAAACGATCAACTAGCGGACACTTCGTCAACAACAAGTTTTGCCAATTATCAACAGCTCCCTCTAGCTCTTTGATCGCATATCATCATCATCATCATCATCATCTAGACAGGAGTGTAGGGTAGCCCTGTAGATCTCCCGGTCATAAACACGTTGATAGCATTTCTTTTACTGACTGTGCACAGCATGTTTTTCCATCGATATAAAAATGCATGACGTACTTTTCTATACATCACGTTTATTCTGCAGCATTATCAATTACTTTGTAATAATACAAATACACCAAACCTTTATTTGATGTAAACCAAGCATGTACATTGCACATTTATGTTATAATTATAGTCCCCCTTAACCCCTTTTTTATGTTCTGTTATCCTTTCTTCATTCATGCTGCTTATCAGTTGATTTTTTAAAAATATACTCCGCAAAAAAAGAAACTGGACACTTGTATAAGTTGAAATATTTCATACTAATGCACAATAAAGTGTACATGATCATATATCAAATTAAAGGGAATTTAGTCCTCTACATGCAGGGTATAACTTAAAGGTGTAATCGTTCATGCATAAAATGCCATGGTCAATTAACAATAGCAAGGTCTGTTTTCAAAAATAGCAAAACAATGAGGGACCACACCATTCGACTGAAATGATAGTAAGCGTTTCACTTAAAACAAGATGAGCGGGGCAACTAAATTATGACATTATTCAACTTTATTGTTATGAACAAACTCTGGAAATACAAATTTGTCAATAAAACAGGGCCAGGTTATGAGAGCATTATCATACTGGTCTGTATTAGAGGCATGAAGCTTGTCTATTTCATGTGTCCCCTGCAATTTTAACCATATTTACCTAGAGAAATGGCATGTTAAAGACTGCCCAACTGTTTGACCAAGGGTGACTTCAGGTTTTGAAGATCTTAATTTGGACTACGGTAGAATTCTTGAGAAGAATTTATACCATTTCCATGCTGAAATAAGGGCACAAACTGTGGTTTTGACTAATAAAGCTTTGCCATGGAATTCCCCATTTTGTTACTTTTTGATTAAAATACCCCCTATAACGTTCACAATTTGTCTTCACGTATACTCTTTATTGAGATGAAGATAGAAAAGGTCACATTTGTAATGAAAAAATATGCCATCTCATGAATATAGCGGTTTAGATTATGCTTATCAACATTTATATGGTTGCGCGGATGTTCCATTTTTGCTATTTTTGAAAACAGACCTTGGTGTGGTTAATTGACCGTGACAAGTCATGCATGAATGATTTAATCTGGATTTTATGCAAATATTGAAGAGGGTAATTTTATCTTTAATTTGATATACAATATCATATATTTTATCGTTAATGAATACGAAATATTTGGTCTCATACAAGTGTCCAGTTTCTTTTTTTGCGGAGTATACATGCTACTGTGAACAATAGCCAATAAGGTGAGACCAGTACATCAAACTCAAGTATACATAAAGCACCATAATGACATCCTCATCGGCCAATCAGTGGTTTACAGCAGCTTAAAGGGATAGTTGAGTTTTGGTAAAGAGAGTACAGTTTTGGTCAAACTGAATTTTAGTTACCATTACAATACCAATAGCTATAACTCCACCATGCTCAAAAGGAATACAAAATTACAAACAACTAAGTAAATAGCCTGTTATCATTTTAAAAGAGCCGTTACAACTTAAAAGGGCATTCTCTAAAAACTCATTGGTTTCAATCATTTAAAATAAAATATCGTGCATGTGATGTTTTGTTAAAAATGATTAGATAGAGAGATAATCAACAACTATTTAAAAACGGCTGGTTTAAAATTAGTTAATATTTGTGGGGCCCCACATTTATTACAAATGGTTATGTGTATGGATATTTCAGCGGTTTCTGAACCGATTTTGATCAAATACATTTTGTTCTGTCATTAAAATTGTATGCTCTTTTTCATTATCTCACAAACAAATTATTCTGTGTAGCGCCCTCTATACCAAAACTCAAAACTCAAACTTTTGCGGAGTATACATGCTACTGTGAACAATAGCCAATAAGGTGAGACCAGTACATCAAACTCAAGTATACATAAAGCACCATAATGACATCCTCATCGGCCAATCAGTGGTTTACAGCAGCTTAAAGGGATAGTTGAGTTTTGGTAAAGAGAGTACAGTTTTGGTCAAACTGAATTTTAGTTACCATTACAATACCAATAGTTATAACTCCACCATGCTCAAAAGGAATACAAAATTACAAACAACTAAGTAAATAGCCTGTTATCATTTTAAAAGAGCCGTTACAACTTAAAAGGGCACTCTCTAAAAACTCATTGGTTTCAATCATTTAAAATAAAATATCGTGCATGTGATGTTTTGTTAAAAATGATTAGATAGAGAGATAATCAACAACTATTTAAAAACGGCTGGTTTAAAATTAGTTAATATTTGTGGGGCCCCACATTTATTACAAATGGTTATGTGTATGGATATTTCAGCGGTTTCTGAACCGATTTTGATCAAATACATTTTGTTCTGTCATTAAAATTGTATGCTCTTTTTCATTATCTCACAAACAAATTATTCTGTGTAGCGCCCTCTATACCAAAACTCAAAACTCAAACTTTTGCGGAGTATACATGCTACTGTGAACAATAGCCAATAAGGTGAGACCAGTACATCAAACTCAAGTATACATAAAGCACCATAATGACATCCTCATCGGCCAATCAGTGGTTTACAGCAGCTTAAAGGGATAGTTGAGTTTTGGTAAAGAGAGTACAGTTTTGGTCAAACTGAATTTTAGTTACCATTACAATACCAATAGTTATAACTCCACCATGCTCAAAAGGAATACAAAATTACAAACAACTAAGTAAATAGCCTGTTATCATTTTAAAAGAGCCGTTACAACTTAAAAGGGCACTCTCTAAAAACTCATTGGTTTCAATCATTTAAAATAAAATATCGTGCATGTGATGTTTTGTTAAAAATGATTAGATAGAGAGATAATCAACAACTATTTAAAAACGGCTGGTTTAAAATTAGTTAATATTTGTGGGGCCCCACATTTATTACAAATGGTTATGTGTATGGATATTTCAGCGGTTTCTGAACCGATTTTGATCAAATACATTTTGTTCTGTCATTAAAATTGTATGCTCTTTTTCATTATCTCACAAACAAATTATTCTGTGTAGCGCCCTCTATACCAAAACTCAAAACTCAAACTTTTGCGGAGTATACATGCTACTGTGAACAATAGCCAATAAGGTGAGACCAGTACATCAAACTCAAGTATACATAAAGCACCATAATGACATCCTCATCGGCCAATCAGTGGTTTACAGCAGCTTAAAGGGATAGTTGAGTTTTGGTAAAGAGAGTACAGTTTTGGTCAAACTGAATTTTAGTTACCATTACAATACCAATAGTTATAACTCCACCATGCTCAAAAGGAATACAAAATTACAAACAACTAAGTAAATAGCCTGTTATCATTTTAAAAGAGCCGTTACAACTTAAAAGGGCACTCTCTAAAAACTCATTGGTTTCAATCATTTAAAATAAAATATCGTGCATGTGATGTTTTGTTAAAAATGATTAGATAGAGAGATAATCAACAACTATTTAAAAACGGCTGGTTTAAAATTAGTTAATATTTGTGGGGCCCCACATTTATTACAAATGGTTATGTGTATGGATATTTCAGCGGTTTCTGAACCGATTTTGATCAAATACATTTTGTTCTGTCATTAAAATTGTATGCTCTTTTTCATTATCTCACAAACAAATTATTCTGTGTAGCGCCCTCTATACCAAAACTCAACTATCCCTTTAAGAAAGTTAAATAGTGCCTTCATCAGATGTGACGCCATCAATCATTTACAGGTGCTGATGTATACTCGTCGCTTGAACGATTTAAAAACGTACACCAGAGTCCTTGATCTCTCCAACTGGCCGCTCTGGTAGGTTGTTCTAAAGAGGGACTGCTGTGTGGAAAAAGCTTCTGCCTGTTGAGTAGGTTCTAGAGGTGGGTATATTGTGAGGACATGTCTCGGCATTGCCCTGCTAGCTCGAGTTGATCTTCCTAAGTTCCTATCATGTAGGGTTGAGGGAGCATGGTATTCATGTCTGGATGACTGAGGTTGGTCTGCATCTTGTAGAGTACTGCACATGTTGCTGCAGCCACACGTCTTCGGTGTTGCCAAGAGACGGAATATTCATTTGTACACGTGCATCTTCTTCATTCACGCTAATGACTCGTAAAGCTTTCCTCTGGATATAGTCTAGCAGTCCAAGTATTGTTGAACATACCTTGAACATACCTTGAAGGCCACACCTCACCATCTTCATCGAGAGAGTAGATAGTTTAGCGTGGCAGGGTTTAGGGGGCCCTTTTGAGCCCATTTTAAAAAACCAATTAGAAGGGAAACAAATTATGATAAAATATTGCATCAAGGATATAATCCTACACGCACATGTACAGTCAAGCTTGCCTAAGTGGCCCCTGCTTGTAGCAGCCAATCTGTTGATAGTAGCCACCATAAGTGATTTATCTGCAGAAGAAAAAAACAATGTTATGGAGCTCGTTATTAAAGGGAACTTGTTTGTTCATGTAAACTGTCTGCAATGGCCATTTTACTTAATGTGTTATGGTGGTCACTATACACAGGTTTGACTGACAATGTTCTGGAACCTATTTATGGATGTAAGTGGTCACTTAACCTCCTAAGATTTGGTCACTATACACAGGTCGACTGACAAAGTTACCAAAACTGTTTATGTTCACTTACCTGATGGTCACTATACACAGTTTTGTCTAACACTGGAACCTATTAATGTAGGTAACCTCTCTACAGTGTCTAAGTCACTAACATGTTTGACTGCATGTACATGTGCACTATTTCTACATTTTGACTTGTTTGCAACAAGTATGAAATGTGTAAATTGTCATCATATTATTATGCTAGCAAGTTTGTTTGTATCCATGGGTTTCAATACTTGTCGGTTAGCCTTCCAAATCGTTTCCACTGCTCTGTATCAGATAACAAACTTAACATTCTTGTCATATTTGCTGTACTGTAATCCCGGCGAAGTTTTATCATGCAAACAAAATTAAGTAATATGTCTTTGTCTTTATCTATTAACAAATATCATATAATCTTTGTAAATATACTGTTACCCTCACCTTCTTCTTTGCTAACAAAAATTATGCCATAATTAGCTAGAACATGTATACCCGAGGTTTTTTGTCAATATGCGCTATGCAAATGTCTATTATTATTTGTATTATGACTTGTTTGGTACAGGCACCAAATTTGTATATATACATTTCAAATCTTAAATCATATCGTTTGTGTAAAAATACTGTAGCCTATCCCTAAACTTGTATACGCGAACAAACATAGACGCGTATACTATATTATCATTCAATGTCATAACTAGCTGGAACTATCCAGGGCATTACACTGCACTGGTCTGCCGGCTTGTGGTCACCATGTATGGTAGTCTTTTGACAAGCCTGTCTCGTCTGAACTGAGTTGAATGCAAGGAACGACTGGACAGCGCGACTCTAATGCACACTCTCTTGGCGAGACACGTGAATTCATCATTTGCCAGATAGCCTCCATCAGGCGTTCAGTCGTTCCTGATCTTGCATGCAGCGCAGCCATTGCTTGCTTGAGACACGAAGCCTTGTTAAAGGCTACATGTATGGTAGTTTAGATTCTAAACATCTATTTCGGGCCAACAGATTCACCGGGCGTTTCGATGATTTTGTGAATCGCGCCGCCTATCAGCTTTGCGCAAACATTCTCGATGTGCGATATGTGGGAGAAACGAGATGTAAGAGAAAAGGAGTAAAATAGAGTCCAGAAAATAGACTACCAATATGGGAGCTACATTATATATGTGGCCTGCGTCATTTAATTCAATCAAAATTGTCAGTGTCTACTACTGGGCAACCGAATACCATAATTCAAAATAACAGTCTTTGCTTGGCCGAACTCCATAGGTTTTTTTTATGATAGTTGCCCGAAAGGGCAACCACGCAAGAATACAAGTCTAGCTCTGCTGTATTCATATGCCTTGTAAACCTGAAAACAACAACACAAGTTCAAATATAGGCTAGATCAATAAGCTATCTAAAGGGGAAGTGAAGAAGTGCATTTTCTTTTTTCAATGGATTATAATCCTCTACTTGTAATATTTTTTCGTTTTATTTACTAGTTTGCAAAGGATATCAAACAGTGATAGTACATTTTGGTTTGTGACTTTGCGTGTTTATGTTTTTGTGAATAAGTTAATTAGGCTATTAAACTCTTTGTACGTTAAACATGTTTAAGCTTATTATCACATTTTTGTCCGTGTATTGGTGCAGTACGTGTGTGTCTGTGTGTGTGTGTGTGTGTGTGTGCTTGGGGCCTTGGTGAATTTGTGGGACCACACCACGAAAACACACTCCATATGTTGGCATAATTCAAACCCACTTTAAGGCACATTATACTTGACGATATACATTTATACCATAATATTTGTCAAATCATTCTGGCAACGACATTTATAGTACGACTATTGTTTACACTCTTAATTAGCATGCTTCCTATTAGCTACAATGAGCTCCCGTGAATGAAAGTACTCAATCAATATTGATCCAATAAATGTAGTGTGTATTCATGGGCTGGACAGTCCAACAAAATAATGTAGTGTGTATTCATGGGTTGGTCCAACAAATGTAGTGTGTATTCATGGGCTGGTCCAACAAATGTTGTGTGTATTCATGGAGTGGTCCCACGAATGTAGTGTGTATTCATGGAGTGGTCCCACAAATGAAGTGTGTATTCATGGAGTGGTCCCACAAATGTAGTGTTATTCATGGGGTGGTCCAACCAAAAAAGGACACACACACATACACAAAATGCAGTTGTCACGCTAGTTTTCAAACTTACTGCATGAAAGACACACACGCAAAATCACTGCATAGGGGGACAATGAGGGGGGGGGGGGGGCACGGGGAGGCACGAGAAAATAATTATGCACAGTCATAGCAGTGAGCAATACAAATTATCGTGCACTGACTTGGTAAAAGAATATACAAATTGGAACCTGACATGGTGTAAGAAAACAAACTACACGACCAAAATGACCGATAGGCATAAGTGCCCCGTTCCGTTTGTTGGGGCCACACGCTAGACAGGTTCCATGACATTGTACTTTAAAATAGGCGTATGGTAACCACAAAGATGAAATAAGAAATTGATCATTGCAAGCCGAGACTGCTGACATCTAAACATGTATAGACAGGTTTTTATAACATTTGTTTCTCTGGGAGAACATCTTTGACTGGCATTGTAGACAAGTTGAATGTTTAGACAGGTGGCCTCAACAACAAGTTCTTTAAAGCGAATATGCATCTGTACTATATTGACCTGTTAATTCTTCGTCAAATTGTTCTGGTAACATTCTATAGTGTAATTAACTATTGTTTTTACCCTTTAGCAATTTTGCTAAAATATGATCACGTGGTTGAAACACACTCATCCAATTAAACAAAATTTATACTGGTCCCACAAATGAAGTGTGTGTCCATGAGGTGGTCCCACAATGAAGGACACACATACAGTGCAGTTATTGGTCCCACATATGTAGGGTGTATTCGAAGAGAGGTACCTACAATTCATGAAGTACAAACATTGTTCATGGTTCCACACGAAAAGGACACGCACGCCAAATCACTCCATTGGGGGACAACGGGGGTGGGGGGGGGGGGGGGGGTGGCTGGAATGAGATTTTATAATGGCAATGGATTCACCTATAGTCACATGAATAATTATATATACTGGTCCTACAAATATACTGTGTTTTACGAGGTGGTCCCACAAATGCATATGGGACACATACACACACACAGTGTAGAGAAAAGTGCATAGAAATGACCCCCCCCCCCCCCCCCTCCCCCAACATACTGTATAGGTTATCAATAGGGGCAGGGGCATAGTTAGTTTCGAGGGGCACCCATATCAGGGGACTGACGAATGGTTGTGAAAGTGGGGGGGGGGGGGGGCTGATCACATTTGAACTGTAATGTATTTATTTCTATGTTATGCTTATGTATTTCTTTGTTTTAGCCCCAAGAGTGAGGGGGCTGCAGCCCCCCCCCCCTTTTCCGCGGTCGCTGCATATCAGGCTTCCAGATAAACAAATAAAAACATATACATACGGTTTCATTCGTGTATAGATGCTAAAGAAATAATTTACAACATACATTAACAACAGGCATGGTATTGGTGGGGTTTGTTTTCAGCAACTTTTCAACAGTGCGACTTTTCTTTTTGCTGTATGCATATTTGTATTTTTTACAATTGAATTCAATAGCTTAGTATACATTTGACTGAAAAGAGCTTTGATGATTGAAATTGACACATAGTCCATAAATTGATGTAAATTTGAGTTAATTCTTCGTCAAATTGTTTATTTTTTAGCAACATTTCAAAAGGTCAACATTTTCTCGCCGTATTGCATGAATGTAATTTTGTACAATTTATTTCGATTTGTTAGCATAAATTTGACTAAAAAAGTGCTTTGATGATGGAAATTGACTCAGAGTCAATACTTTATACTGGTCCCACAAATGTACCAAAAACACAGGCGGTCCCACAAAGTGATGCCTGGAATGCATCCCACTTTGAAAATTTTCGGTCCCACAAATACACGGTAGCCCTGTGTGTGTGTGTGTGTGTGTGTGTGTGTGTGTGTGTGTATATGTGTGTCATCTATTTTTCTTTTTGGTGGATATATCATTCCGCAAGGACAACACAATTTTGATCAGAGACAATGGAAGTCTCTCAGCAGAACAGTTACATAAATAATAGGTTTTAGGTGGATAGACGTTTAGACAGACTGGGAACAGTTACATGATTTTGGTGGGTGTATTTGTTTAACTATATACAGTAGATCAAACGCCTGAAAGGATAACGTTTAATACTACGTTAAAAGCATTTTTGTTTATACAGGCCATTTCATAATTATATTTGTCTGTAACATGTTTATGTTTTATTGCGTCATTAATATAAACTCTTTAGAAGAGCAGTCGAGTTGCTTTGACGTAGTTGTATGTTTAATACGGTCTGAGCCAAATATAGATCTGATTCAAAATTATGTATTTGTTGGAATAAGGCCAACAATTCATTTATTTTCTTATGAAATGTATGGAATCACGCTTGCTGCTCAATAAACAAAGGTTTATTTTTGGTCAAATCACGCTGTTCCGTCTAACACGTACATATAGCAGAAACTATGGTCTGTGGTGGATCAAATAGTCTAAACTTAAAACGTTTACATTAATTGTTATTCAAGCCAGTGGCGTAGCTACGGGGGACACGGGGTCCGTGCCACACCCTCAATAATTTGAAGAAGAAAAAAAACACACAAATAAATAAACCATAAGGTGTGCCCACCCGACATTTCAAGTGCTTCCCCCAAATAAATTAGTCCAACAATTTAGTCCAACAATTTTGGCCAGTGATTGCATTCCCTTTGTACTTCCACAATTATCACACCTCTGAAATATCGCCCAATTATTGTTTCATCGCCCACATAGTTGCAAATTTCTGTTTTTAGTTCTATCTACACAGTTTGTTTTAAATGTGTTTCTTGATTATCGGAAATATGTTTTTAATGTTTAATTCTACAAAATGCTTATTATGTAATTTGATAGTATAAGATGTAACATCAAGTTGATATTTTCTTGCAGGCGCGAACGGGCGGTGGATTTTAAGATTTCACGGGTGGCCATTTGATTTTTCCAATATTTCTACAAGTAACGATACTTATGTTCTGATTTTACCACACAACCCTTTTAAAATACTTATTCAACAATATTGATTAATTATTTTGGCCAATATGAATGTTTTCTGTAACTTTCCCAAAGCTGTTATTCTTCTTTAAATCATTGGGGATTACTATTTATGGCTAAGTACATACACACAACTGGTATCATTTTCGCTTGGCATTATCAGGAAACCGGTGTTTGTTTTATGAGCTTGACGGAAACGCTTGTGTATTCAAGAAAAGAGGATAAGAAAATAATAAGACATATCAATTTCAGGCATGATAGAGGTGAAGACCCTTCTTTTTGCTTGTCAGGTGAAAACAAAAGTATGAATTTTCTGGCGAAATACCCTAGTCCCCCTCAGGAAAGTGTGCTCCTACGCCCGTGGTCTGAATGATACGATAGTGGCCACAAGAGGCGAGGCATTGTGACATCATCCACGTTCAAATTTCCATACGTCATATCTTGGAAATTTCCTGGTTCTATTTAGCCTCTTGACAAGGCATGTCTCGTCTGAGCTGAGTTAAATGCACGGTATAGTATGCATTATGCAGGAACGACTGGACAGCGCGACTACCCTGCACAATCATTTGCCGAGACAGAGGGGATCGCACGTGAATTCACCACTCGCCAGATAGCTTCCAACAGGCGTTCAGTCGTTCCTGATCCTGCATGCAGCGCAGCCATTGCTTGCTTGAGACACGAAGCCTTGTTAAAGGCTAGGTTCTATTCGGATAGTCGAGTTTTAGTAAAGGAAGTACAGTTTTGGTCAAACTTAATTTTTGTAACCCAAACCTGCACCATTACATTACAAACTGATAGTTATACCTTGAAAGGAATAACAACTTAAAAATGACTAAGTAAACATCCTGTTATCATTCAAAAAGAGCCGTTCACACTCAAGAGGGCGCTTTGTGAACACTCATTAGTTTCAACCATTTTAGATAAAATATTGTGCATGTGATGTTTTGTTGAAATAGTGATTAGATATATAGAGAAATAATTAACAACTATTTAAAAACCTCTTTTGTAAATTTTTGAAAAGGGGAAGCATTTTTGGAATTTTTTCAAAGGATGGTTCAAAATTATCTAATAATTGTGGGGCCCAACATTCATTACAAATGGTTATATTTATGGATATTTCAGCCATTTCTGAACCGATTTTGATCAAATAAAGTTTATTCTTTCATTAAAATTGTATGTTTTTTCGAATTTGACACTCAGTTTTTCATTTTCTCACAAAAGAATTATTTTATGTAGCGCCCTCTATTTAAAAACTCAACTAACCCTTTATATGACGTATTATGCGTGCATGTTATTTGTTTCTATGAGGAACTGCAACGTACAAATTAAAGGGAATTTATATATTTTTTTACAAACCCCGCCCCCGTGCCCATGGGAACAACCATAACAAAGAATCGTACTAGTTGCGCTTTGTTTTGGATACCCGGATGATCATGGAGAGGATTTGAGTTTATTTTTGGTCGAAGTTTTCTTCGCTATAGGAGACTTGTAAAGCGATCTGTTTGATAAAAAGAACTTTTGTTACAGCCCATGAATGTGTGACCGTTTTTGTATTATGTCTGCATTGTGAAGGATTATTAACAAGAGTATGGCAGCTAACTGCTTGTCATACACCTTTGGTGCAAAGTATGAATCCCGAATGCTAGTACCACAATCCATTATCATGGTTATGCTATCGTAATACACAATTGATACATGTGAATATTTATATGAGGAACTGCAACTCAACAATTCTGGGGAATTTCTCATATTTTAACAAACTCTTCCACCTCCACACCACCCGAACGGACGACAGTACAACAAGAAGTGTGACAATTCTGGCTTTAATTAGATACTCGGGGCTTCAAATAGAGGAGTCAATTTATTTAGGTTGATCCTTCTTTGTTTAACGATTTCGAAGTTCACCATACATCAGGAAGGGCACACATTTTACGCACAAAACATAACAATGCGAGCTTATTGCGTGCTTCTGGCATCATGTTTGGCTGTTCTGCAGTTCGTTCAGCAATCACAGGCGCAGAATTCAATAAATGGTAAGTTTTGGGATGGTTTTAATACTTTTATTCAATATTACAAAGTATTCTAATGAAATTATCATGAGACCTTGGTTCACGACCAGCATAAACACAGATATGGTTATAATTCTGGTTACAATTTCAGAATAACCATGCGAAGTTTGATTAATTATTGCTCAAATGACAAGTCATGTAATAATTTCATGATATTTTTGGACAGTGAATTTAACCCATATTACCAGGGCCCCGTTGCAGAAAGAGATAAATAAATTGTGAGATACAGTTAATTGTAAGTCAGATCATGTGTTCTCAATGCGCAAATCTGATTGGTTGAAACGCGCAAATTTGTGTCAATACTCCATTTATAGTTCCCTACTCATCTTTTAAAGTGATCCAAGTAAAGTGTCTAACTCCACGAAAATTACTTGGAGCTTCCTCAGTTCTCTTCTGCCGTGCTGTTTAGCTTATGGTAAGAGAAGAATAAAATAGGGTTCGATTTTTTCAAATGTCCCTTCAGTATAAAGATAGTTATCATTGAAAATCATCATTTTAAAAGCGTTAGCCAACGCTTTTGGTAAAACGTACAATTAGTTAGCGATCACGGACTCTGGCCTGCGGAGTAGCCGAAACCTTCGGCAGCACGACGAGTCGTTGAGCTGAGCGCGCGCAAATTCTGTACCGTCTGTATAGTCCGAGCTAGAGACCACCGAACCTTGTTTTTTTTATGTTATATATACTACGTTTTATGATGGTTTCTTGATAATTCAAGGGTGCTGATTCCAAATCCGATGAGTGCCAGACATGAAACCTTGAGCGTTTTTTTTTTTTTTAACGCGAAAATCCAAAATGGCCGCCAAAACATGGAAATTTGCCTCTTTTTGCCCCCCCAGAATGATATAATCTCAACTTAAACGCCATTCTACACAAATAAATCAAATTAAATTTTGTTCCTCGAGTTAACTTACAATATAATGAAACTGAACATATGCTAAGAGCTGCTTATTATTGTGTTTAGGGCACAATTAACATTCAAAATGGCCGCCAAATCCATTTTATGTACAATATGAATGGGTATTTCAATGTACAAATGGAATCGTTATACAAAGTAGGCCCAATTTTCCCCATATGGCGGAATAAATTGTATTTTCAATTTAGTTAAGATTATTTTGTCATGCTGATTCTAAATCCAAGTGCCAATCAAGAAACCATGAGTTTTTTTCTTTAAAATGCAAAAATTCAAAATGGCCGCCAAAGAGGGAAATTTGCATCTTTTAGCCCACCAGAATGATATAACCTCAATTTAAAAAAGCATTTTGCACAAATGTATTGAATTGGATTTTGTTCTTTAAGTTAATTATTATTCTAATGAAACTGCATATTTGATAAAAGCTGTTTATTATTGTGTAAAGGGCACAATTAAAATTCAAAATGGCCGCCAAACCATGTTTATGTACGGTATGAATTGGTAACAATATACACATGGAATCATTAGTACACAAAATAGGCCAAGTCTCCCTATTGTGGAATAAATATACATTTCTATTGATCTAAGATTGTTTTGTTATGCTGATTCTAAAACTGAAGAGTGCTAATCACAAAATTTATTATGTTTTTGTCCATTTAAAAAATCCAAAATGGCCGCTCTAACTATAAAATTTGATATTTTTAAACTTAAAAATCGTAGTAAGGGCATTGACCACACTCACGATCTGCTGCACGGGAACGGATATCGTCAAACGTACGATTATTACTGCAACAAATCTACGGCAGGCCATCAGTATTCGGTGATAAAATATGAACTCAATATTCGTTTTTTTCACTAGGTAAACAGTGGACGTTTTCTTTCAAACTTTCACAAATCTTCTAATTGTATTTTACAATGATATTGATATAGGATTGAAGTGAAATGTCATTTTGTGCAATATCTGACACTTTACATGGATCATTTAAGCATTGCCAGGTACAAACTTCCATGATTTTTTCTCCGAAATTATATTCGTATGCTTATTAGCTATATATATATCATCATTTTGCTAATAACACATTTTACACAGTATGTTTAATGGTGGCAAGCACATTAATATATTGCTTGCATAATTAGAACATAATGCATACATATACTTCAAACTTATATGTCGGGTTCTAATACCTGTGAAACAATAATATGCATGAATATAAAGGTTTTACAATAATTGTTGATGATCTCTCTATTGAAAAGTTATTTCAACAAAACATGACATTAGCATTTTTTTTTATAAGACAGGGTTGAAACCAATTTAATTTTGGAGGGCGCCCTCATGTGTGTTAACGGATGACACTTTAATGGAAACTGCCTTGTTACTTAGCCGTTTGCAACTTTACACGGTCAACCAATTTCTAGCCTATGCAAACTACTGTTGCCATTGCATTTATTACATGCAGAAGTAATTTTTACAATACTTATATCACCCAATGTTGAAGATAAATGGGAATGTAAAGAGTCGGCAGCTAAGTTTAGAGGTTAAACGATCATGCCTAATACGAATTGACCAGTCAGCTCTGTTAAGACATAGTATGCCCATTTAGGCAAACATCATATATTACTGATTGCTTACCCTAACCTACTGTTACTTTCTCAATAAGCAGTTTTTCTATACATACAAAAATAATTTAATCTGTGATATGATTCTTTTTTTTTTGAAATGATAAACGCAAATGTACAATTGTTCAATAGCATCATTTGGTTTAATGCTCGTTTCTTTTTCTTACTTAACTCGCTCCTCCACATACCCCGGCATGTCATGTTCGTCAGCAAGGCATTTCATCCTAATTGTTGCTCACTTCCCAGGAGTATAAATGGGTGCTTGGTCGGAGCTTAAATTAGCCTGTAGCGCTCTACATCATCTCGGGCAGCTTGGGCTAGTATGCTCCCCTGGGAGCTGAGATGGTGCACAAGATAATTGTGCGGGTTTGAAACTGTACCTGATGACCAAGGGTAATAATGCGCTTCTGAATAGGGCAGCTTGATAAATGTCGCTCTATAAATGATATTATTATTATTATTATTATTATTATTATTATTATTATTATTATTATTATTATTATTATTATTATTATTATTATTATTATTATTTTTCTTCTTCTTCTTATTATAAAACAGGACTTCGTATCCGACTCGTAGGGGGTCTGACGTCGGGAGAAGGGAGGGTGGAGCTGCTTCACAACGGAGAGTGGACAACCGTCTGTGACCATGGATGGGACAGAACAGACGCCCACGTGGCCTGCAGAAGTTTTGGTTTTGACGAAGCGAGCAGCGAGACGTCATCGGCGGAATTCGGGCAGGGTTCGGGCGTTATCCTGATGAGCGACGTCCGCTGCGCCGGCAATGAATCGAGCCTCCTGGAGTGTCCCAGGACGGACCCAGAGGTGCATAACTGCACACATTCAGATGATGCCGGAGTAAGGTGTCGAGGTAAGTCATAACGTTTCCAACTAACATTGACTGCGTTCGTCGTGTAACCAATAACATGGTGAATTTTCAAAGAGCTGAAAGAGAGGCCCTGTGTTATCCATTCACGTGCCATGATGTTATCCATAACATGATTATATCCGAATATGGAAATATTACGTATTTTGCCATAAAGTGACAATAATCTGCCCGAATGTAACATGACTTTGCCCCAAAATTATATGAGCTTGATCGAATGTGATAATTTTTTGCCAAAATATGACTCGGATTTGCCCGAAAATTACATGTTTTGTCCGAATGTGAGATGCTTTCCGTCCGAATGTGGTTGTTTTCAAAACTGCACGCCCCTCAGTCTCTGCCTCTTATGCCTATAAAACGAAGCTATGACACAAATTAGACGACTCGTTTGATTATTTGTATATATTGTATACGATTTTAGAAGAAGAGAATTGATGGTGTGGTGTGATTGGAATTCAGATTAAGGGGCACAGTGGGGTATTATTTGACGTTTTTGCACACTTTTACCATATCGGGAATATCTGTCTGAACATTAAAGCTACCCCTTGAAAACCATACATGTCTGGAAAGCTTAGAATATAGGAAATCCAACAAAACTAAATAATTTGGACTTAAAACAAGAGTTTAAACAGCATTAATATAGAGAAAAAGTTAATTTTAGACAAATAGCAAGTCAACATTCAAAACGCATCTCTTCAGAGGTATAGAGGCCTATACATTCTACATTTTGAAGATACATATCATAGTGCTATACAAGCAAATTAATGATGGCTTTTTACAATATTCAGCTATCGTCATAATGAAAAGGAAATTTTGAATCAGAAATCAGAAATGTAAATGTATTGTACATATTTTGGTTTACAATAGGGTTACCTCTAAAAGCCATCATTAATCTGTTCATCTATAAACAAGGAGTAATACGTGTGGTTTGCGGTGGCACCATGTGAGAGGGGTGGATTGGTGAGTCCTGAAAAGGACTATGGTAGTCCTAGAAAGGACTGTTGGTAGTCCTAGAAAGGACTGCTGGTGTAGTCCTGAAAAGGACTGTTGGTGTAGTCCTGAAAAGGACTGTTGGTATTATTTCTAGGAGAGTCCTAAAGAGAACTGTTGGTAGTCCTAGAAAGGGCTGTTGGTAGTCCTAGAAAGGACTGTTGGGATAGTCCTGAAAAGGACTGTTGGTATTCTTTCTAGGAGAGTCCTAAAAAGAACTGTTGGTAGTCCTAGAAAGGACTGTTGGTAGTCCTAGAAAGGACTGTTGGGATAGTCATGGAAAGGACTGTTGGTATTGCGAGGAGAGGGTGGATGGTAGGAGGGGCTCGACGTTTCGAATAGGTTGACTATCCGTCGTCAGGAGTGGGGACTTGTTGGCGTGCGCGGGCTTAAGGCTAGGGGTTGTGGACGTAGGTGACGTGCTATCGGTGCGGTGTGCTATCGGCGACGCGTGTGTGTGCTGCCGACGCTGGCGGCGCTGTAGTCTCTCGGCAAGCTGGGTGCGGACGTGAGTGACGCAAGGCTCTTCTGCGGGTGGCGGCGGGTGATGTACGGCTGGCTGGCTGGTTGGCTGTTGCCGACGCTGGCGGCGCTGTAGTCTCTCGGCTCGCTGGTTGCGGACGTGAGTGACGCAAGGCTCTTCTGCGGGTGGCGGCGGGTTATGTACGGCTGGCTGGCTGGCTGGCTGTTGCATGTCGGTGCGCTGGTTGCGGACGTGAGTGACGCTAGGCTGCTCGGTTTCTTCTGTGGGTGGTGGCGGGTGATGTACGGCTTGCTGTGGTGGTGAAGTAGGCTGTGTCGGCGGTCTATCTGTGTCCTTGTTGATGAGTGGTTTCCAGATGTCGCTGATGTATAATCCTGTATCTTGAGGTACTGTGTTGTGGCGGTGAATTTCGATGGCTTATCGGATACGGCGTGTGTTCCAGTGTTGATGGTGGTGGTGATGAGCTTGCTGTCGTCCCATTGAATGACGTGTTCGTGCTGTTGTGCGTGCTTGACGATGGCTGACTTGTCCCAATCGCTGAGTCTGTAGCTGGTCTTGTGTTACTTTAGTCGTGTTTCCAGATTTCTGCATGTTTCCCCAATGTAGACTTGACTGCATTCGCATGGTATTATGTAGACTCCTGCTTTCTTGTGAAGTGGAGTGCCGAGTGGAGCTTGTTGGATGAGCTATGTCGAACTTTGATGTCTGCTGCCTGAAGGATGCGTTGAATCTTGTGTGAGGCTGGTCCGATATAGGATAGAACAACTGTTTGTGTCGGTGGTGTAGCTATAGGTTGGTCCTCTTCCGTTGTGGTGTTGGCGGCGGACTTGCTGGCTGGAATCCCGGACTTGATCTTGTTTCTTGGGTACTTTTTGATGTCATTGAGGGCAGTGGTGATGTGCTTGATTTCCTGTTGCAGATGGTCGGCATCGCTGAGTTGGTGGGCTCGGCGGATGAGGGTGTTGGGTACTGACTGAATAACTGCTGGATGGTGGAACGATCTGTAGTGCAGGTATCTGTCGGTGTGTGTGGGCTTCCTGTAGACTTGGTGGGCGGGTTTACCAGATGGCGATCTAGTAACGAGGACGTCGAGGAAGGGGATGCTGTTGTGTTCCTCGATCTCCATGGTGCATTTTATGCTCGGGTGTTGCTGGTTGATGTGGGTGAGGAAGGTGTCCATGTCGTCTCTGCTGTGCGGCCAGATGACAAATAAGTCGTCGACGTATCGAAGCCAGAGGGAAGGACATTGCGAAGATGCCTGTAGTGCTGTTGTTTCGAAGTGTTCCATGAAGATGTTGGCTATGACGGAATAATTCCCCCAAATTTAATTAAATTTGGGCAAATGAGCTTCAAAGGTCATATACAATATTGATATGTGTTATATAAATGTGACATGGATACAACAAAATAGCGGGATAAATAGCAGTAGTTGGTTCAATGGAAGTTTAAGGCAGGCTATAACAACGGTATGTATTCAACAAAATGTCACATTCACAGCTACAAGCTGAATTGCAGTGTCATTTGCAACAATATTTACAAACATCGAAATAACGTTAATGAACTCACGAGGTATAAAGATAAAAATCTCATTTTTGATGAACAAATTAAATACCCCACCGGGCCCCTAGCTAAGCATTCAAAATGTTTGCTTTGGTGAAACAGAATTTGATTAACAAGAACTGGTAAGTTATTATTAAAACTATCATTGATAATTCAATGATGCTTGAATGTATAGTAAGCAAATAATTACCGTTGGTGAATGTGATGGGACAAACTATCACTTCCAAGGCGATCTGGATGTAGCTATCTTTCCGAAGCGAAGCTGAGGAAAGATAGCGTATACATTCAGATCGCCGAGGAAGTGATGGTTTGTCCCATTGCCTGAAACCAAAAGGTGATTATTTGCTTTATATTCTACATTGGAAACATTTCACTGGTAGCTAGGTCTACGAGAAAGACAATCTAACTGTTTTTAATGTTTAGGCCTAGTACTAGACTTTGATCTACTTACCAACAATGCTATTCCAATTAACTCCATGCAAATTCCATAGCCTAAGCCCTAAGGCTATATGCTAGCACTTGGGTCTATATAAAATGAAAGTGAACTCCAAGTCAGACTCCAAACAAATTTTAATTAATGATGATGAAATACTAAAACAGTTCATTGAATTGACCGTGCAGTGTGTGGCTATTCAAATCCCGTATTAAATGCAGCGGACCTACCGTACCCGGTACCTACAACGGCAGTGTTGGAGTCATACTTCTATGGTGTGCTGACTAGTACGGAATTTGAATACACATTCTCCACAGCAATTCAATGCAACCGCAGGGTGTAGATAGTACGTTACCAATTATCTAGTGAGTGCAACGCACTTTCACCCAAGATATCTACACAGTGTAACGAAGTTTTCTTCTCCCATCAATGATGGGCGAAACTATGTTTCATCACGTGATTACCTTTTGACCAATCGAAGAGCAAGATTATTAGTATGTGGAATATAATACAAAATATAAACGCTTAGGTTACTGGGCTGTTTTCATTAATAAAGCAGGCGTTTACACTAAAGGGCGCTCTCAAGAAACTTCAAGTTTCAACCATTTTTAACAAGAATTAACATAAAGGCTTTGGTTTAAAATCATTATTCAATAGAGTGAATCAAACATAATATTAACAAAATTGTGGTATATTTGATAATGTTTGTAGGATTTTGTGCATGCTTTCATGAATCATTATTTAAAAGTTGGTCCCCAACATTAACTTCCAATGGGATATATTCATGGATAATTGTAGAGGTCGAGTGCAAAATAGTAAGAATGCGGTATGTAAATACATTGAAATTTGTAATTATCCTGTAATTATATCTTGGCTAAGATTCTGAACTTCCGGCCCACACTTAACATTTCCTGTGCTAGGGCACGCTCTTTCACTGGTTGCGTGAGTGCGGTTGTCATAACAATCCACCCTGGAAGAAGGCCGCGAAGAAGGCCTGTTAAGACGGTGTCCAAAAATTCACCCCGTGTTTTGTGGTACTCCCACTACTTTCTACCCAAACGTCGTCCGGACAATCCGGGGTAGGTCTGTAAAGAGGGGGCTTCGGGTGAGACTATAACGGGTGGGAGCATAGGCGTACCTTGGGGAACCCCCCCCCCCCCCCCATTACAATGTTCAACTGGTCTCGAGGCCACTTTTTAGTGGTCTCGACCATCCTAGCCAATGGTCTCGGCCCCGAGGACACTGCTTAACAAGTGGTCTCGGCCTCGGCTTCGACAATTTTTGAAGGACAGCCCCCCGCCCCATCCCGTTTACACGACTTTCAACCAGTGGTCTCAGGCTGGGCCTCGAAAAATTTGCTCGGCACGGCTTTGAACATTTTTGAGGGGAGGTCATCAATAACTATCTAAAACATCCTTTGTAAAGTGTAAGCATTTTTTCAACGGTTGGTTCAAAATTATCGAATTGTGGGGCTTCAAAATAATTAGAAATGGTTATTTTTTGTATAGATATTTCAGCCGTTTCTGAACAGATATTCCTCAAATCAAGTTTACTATGTCATTCAAATTGTATGTTCTTTAAAATTTGATACTCAGTTATTCATTCCCTCACACAAAAATTATTTCTTGTAGCGCCCTCTATACCAAAACTCAACTACCTCTTTAAGCATACTAGATTTTGTTTAGTCAGGACTTAGACGCGACCCGGTGTTAAGTCCTGCTTATTAATTGCGCGTTTAAATAAGACGCGATTTCAGAATACCGGCCCTTGTTATTCTCTCTGCTTCTTTTATTCAAGCCTAACAATATTATTCGGAAAGTATTCAATCATTTTCCCAACTTCTAGATTGCAGGGACCTAAATCCTAGATGCGAGTATTGGGCGAGTAGAGGAGCATGCGGCTCAAAACCAGGTCTCATTCAAACGAACTGCCAGCGGAGTTGTAATCAGTGCAACCGTGACGATATTTATGGTTAGTATACCACAACAACTGCTGCAGGCCAGCGAACAACACTTATCCGATACTTATAAGTTACTTATAATATCACATGTTCGAATAAACTACCAATTACTAACACATTTTCAATTTCAATTTCAACCATCATTACCAGACTTTACACGCTATTGTATGGCATCATGTAGGGCATGCTATTCTCTTTTGTCCTTTCTTTTGTCATTTAATGTAAGCTGACCAATGATTGAAATGATGTCAATATCTTGTGTTATGTCAGTGTTTCCTTGTCCTCATGATGGTTGAGGTTCTCTGACATAGCAACTGCTATTAAAATTGAACGTGTGAGTTGTCACTCTGGAGAGTTTTGTTAAGATGTGGGGCTTAGCAAGATGAACAAAATAATTGCAAAAATGTTGAAAAAATTACCCAACATATTTAGGTGAAGTAGTTTGACAAATTTGATGTATACACTAATACAGATAAATAGAAGTTAATATGTATTTGCATGTCATGGAAACCTTAATGCAGCTATTTCAACACTTGATTTTGCCTTGTTATTGTAACCATATAAGTAAACAAAAGTTATTTTACTTGATTTAAGAGCTTCCTGGTGCGTAAAAATAGGTAAAAACAATGCAGTTGAATCTGCAAATTAAAATATTCCAACATTATGTGCAACAGTGTGCAACTCTTTATATGGTCTGGGAATGTGTATAATAAGTAACACTGACTTACGTTCTACTGACTTACTTTCTACAATATTGTTACAACAAGATTTCACACATTTTGGGGGCAATTTACCATGTTTACAACGTACTTACAATATTTAAAGATGAATAACAGTTTTGGGAAAGTTACAGAAAACAATTATATTGGCCAAAATAATTGATCAATATTGTTTAATAAGTATCTAAAAAGGGCTTGTGTGGTAAAATCCTAACCTAAGCATCGTTACATGCAGAAATACCGGAAAAAATCCAAGGGCCGCCCGTAAAAAGCATGTGCGGACCACGTGAACTTTTGCACGTAGCGTAAGCGCAATTCCGTAACTGTAACTCAGTTTTATAATTTTGCAAATATATTCATTAGTAGGCGGTTTCCTGGCCAAATGTTTATAATTCCATATTAGTACAATTATATTCTTTCACATGGTTGGTAATATGACCGTATATTTCATTTTTTGTGTGTTGAGCGTTTCCCACTACTGTCATTTCTCTTTAAAAAAATTATTCATATTTATTTAATTGTTCAACCTGCAGATGTGTCTGTACCTGAAAATGAAACATGCATCATTGGGCACTGCTACACGAGAAATTCGGGTGATATGATGTCTTAATTCTTTATCCCAAAAAATGTAGACGCATCAGCGATGGTATAAGAATCAACGAGGGTGGATGCTTTATTGCCACCATGGGGGTGTTTTCACAAAGATCCTAATTTGAACTTAACTCTAAGTTGGACTTAAAAGTATGGAAAGCCGTTAGTTTCTAGATTTGTTTCTTCTAAAAGTCCTTTTAATAGGCTATTATGTTGTTTCAATTCATAAATATGTTTGTATTATCAAAGGGATTTCATGTTCTTTATGTAAAAATTTATGAAAATTCAAAATTACTTCAATTTTTGCTTTTGAATATATTTTGTTCCAAGGCTACGAATGGCTTACCTACTTAGAGTTAAGTTCAAACTTAAGTTCAACAGCACCCCCCCCCCCCCCCCCCCCCCCCCCCCCATGTGTCTCACCATGGAGCAAAGCCCAGGTTGAAAACTCTCATTGCTTTCCAAATTGACCAATTGAAATCAATTTGTAATCGATGAGTATATATTGAATAATGAATTAATTTGAACCAATTGAAACCAATGGGTACCATTAGAAACAAGTCAAAATTGTAATCTGTTTCAATGGGAATTTCGTCCTACATTTCGAGCTACATTGTAAACCAAACACAAAAAGTAATTAACTCTAAACAATTGCTTATGATATCATAACCGATAATTGTTTCAAGATGTCAGCTAACCAGATATCAATAAACTGCAACAATAATACTAATTTTGCGAATTTTGAAATATGACAATTTTCTCTTTAAATAACGGATAGTTGAGTTTTGGTAAAGAAAGCGCTACACAAAATATTTTCTTGGTGAGAAAACGACAAATTGAGTGTCAAATGTTAAAGAGCATATTACAATTCCAATGACTGATTATATTTTATTTGATCAGAATCTTGGTTTGTAATGTAATGCAATGGTGCAGGTTTCGGTTACTAAAATTCAATTTGACCAAAACTGTACTTTCCTTACCAAAAATCAAATATCCCTTTAATGGCGATTTCTGAACCATGGGTGTATGGTTACATCTTGTTTTGACACATTGTTTTCCTAACTGCCATAACAAATATTTTGGCAAATCAAAATCTGGAAACAATTCTTGGTTATTGAATTATGAGCAGCTGTTTAGGGGGTAGTTATTTGTTTTGGTTTTGAATATTTATACAGGGAGGGCTCCAAAAGAGAACAGGGTAGTTGCCATGATAAAATATGACATAACATTCATATAGGATGCATGGATGAATGCAAATAATATATAATGAAAAAACGGCTATAATAACAATACTTGAAGCTCAGGATTTATAAACATTGATTGACTGTATTAATAACCTGAAAGAGAATTCCACAGTTTCGGTACAACATCAATACATGTTTTTTGTAGCCAAAAAAAATCTGTTTAAGGGGCAAATGAATGGCATTGGTTTGCCAAGTAGGGTATTAATGGATTGAATAATTCAATAAAAAAAACATATACATCATGTGAGTTAGATTGTTTTTTAAAGATTGTACATAAATTGGGCTAATTGAATAAAATACATATCTTCTATTTTAAACATGTCATACAATAAAGACTTATTATTATTATTTGATCGAGGGGCAGCATTACACATAATTCTAATTACTCTCTTTTGAAACAGAATAGTCTATTAATTAATACAAGCTGTAGAAGTATTTCCTCAAGCAAGAATCCCATACTTAAGGTGTGGGTTAATTAGTGACATGTACAATAGAGCATTAACAATTTTTTTTATTGGAGAGTATATT